>RJWK010048203.1:0-17020 GCA_004363435.1 Platanista minor | reverse complement strand
GCGGGCCTCTCTCTGTTGTGGCCTCTCCCGTTGCAGAGCACAGGCTCCGGACGCGCAGGCTCAGCGGCCATGGCTCACGGGCCCAGCCGCTCCGCGGCATATTGGGATCTTCCCGTACTGGGGCACGAACCCGTGTCCCCTGCATCGGCAGGCGGACTCTCAACCACTGCGCCACCAGGGAAGCCCATCATCATGTTTTTAAATATATTTTTAGTGAGGGCAAAGTGATTGAATATGCACTTTGTGTTATAATGATTCACAGGTCTGATTTCAAGTTCAGTTTGATTTTTTTTTTTCCTAACATGTGTTCTTAATCATTGTCATTGATAAAAAGAAAACCTCACAAATCACTGACATTGCTTACTAAGTCATGATATTCATTTTTCAACCTTATCCACCAATTATGTTAAGGGTATTTTTTTGGCTTAAATGTAGCTCATAAATTTCAATCTTCTTTAATGTCATTCAGCTATTCTTGCAAACTAGTCATAAAGTGTTATTTTTATTATAATGTAAAAGATTAGTTAAAACTCCAGCTTAAAAATACTGTTTAGGGAGTTCCCTGGTGGCACAGTAGTTGGGAATCCGCCTGCCAATGCAAGGGACACAGGTTCAAGCTCTCGTCCGGGAAGATCCCACACTCCACGGAGCAACGAAGCCCGTGTGCCACAACTACTGAGCCTGTGCTCTAGAGCCTGTGAGCCACAACTACTGAGCCCACATGCCTAGAGCCCATGCTCCGCAACAAGAGAGGCCACCGCAATGAGAAGTCCGCACACTGCAATGAAGAGTGGCCCCTGCTCATCACAACTAGAGAAAGCCCGCGCACAGCAACAAAGACCCAACTAAGCCAAAAATAAATAAATAAAAAATAAATTTATTACAAAAAATAATAGAAGTAAAAATACTACTTCAAGGTTTTAAAATAGGTTTGAAAATGCCATTTCCAAATTTTTAACTGCTCAGACATGACTCTTGTTGTTGCTGTTTTTGTTTTAATGTGACACACATTGTTTCTGGCAATGAAATTGCCTTTCAATGTAAACTTTTCCAAACACTGTATTTCAAAATGCTTTCCCAGAGTATAAGTTTTTAAAAATATGCACTTCTTTCACACTCACTGTGAAAATGTTACCAAAGAGACTGTTTAAGTGTGCCTTCTTAAAATATATATTTACTAATTAGCACACTAACACCTAACTCATCTTTGAGTTCAATAACACTTTTAAGAACAGCTGTTTCCTATTTATTGACAGCAGAACAGATAAGACATCGTCCTGGATGTTACTTTAAATGCCAACTCTGCCACTTGCTCTCTGAATTATCCTGAGAAATTCACTTCACCTCTCTCTAGTGTCAGTTTAATATATCTATAAAATATGAATAAAAGCAGCATCTACCCACATAGGTTGGGTGGCAAATGTGTGATTAGTTAATGCATGTGGTGTTTAATACAATGCTTGGCACATACAAGGACTTGATGAATTTTAGCTCTTTGTATTATTATTTCATGGGTAACACGAAATACTTTTTGTCACTTGGAAACCTAAGAGATAGTAGCAAACGTCTAAGTGCAGGGATCCATTTTTCAGTATTAGCAATCTTATTCTGCAAGTAAGAAGACATTGTTTTACAGACTGAGTCATCCCTTTTGGAAGTAGAATATTGTCATCACGGAACAAAAAGTACCGAGTCACTGGGGAAAAAAAGAACAGCCACAGTTACCATTCACAGTTCGTTAAAGGAACTGCTGCCCTCATTTACTAAGATATTAATAAATGGTTAATTAAATTCCTCTTTCACTTGGTGATGCTATATTCCATTGACCTTTTCCACTTCTATGAACGACAGTGCTAAAAACAATGTGTTTCAAAGACAATAAAGAGGCATAGGATGGACACAAGGTTATAAATGAGCATGTATACACATGGTTTAAATTTAGAGGAATGGGACGCTTCTTAAGCAGCATTTCTCTCTCTTGCCAGCTAACATGCCTGAAATTCTACTATTGGAGTTTATCATTTCAGCCCTTCTGTTCTTCAACAAATCACCATCTTAAGAGACATAATAAGAGTTTTCAGCCAAAGCTTTAATAAAATGAAATCACTTGGGCTTCCCTGGTGGCGCAGTGGTTGAGAGTCCGCCTGCCGATGCAGGGGACGGGACGCGGGTTCGTGCCCCGGTCCGGGAAGATCCCACATGCCGCGGAGCGGCTGGGCCCGTGAGCCATGGCCGCTGAGCCTGCGTGTCCGGAGCCTGTGCTCCGCAACGGGAGAGGCCACAACAGTGAGAGGCCCGCGTACCGCAAAAAAAAAAAAAAAAAAATGAAATCACTTATCATCTTGTTGGCTTAGAAAAAAGGTAACATGACCTTATAGAAATGGGTAAGAAGAGGAGAGAGGTGCCAGGAAAGGCAAAGCAATATTATTACGAGGGAGCATATTTCTAACTGTATCCACCTTTCCATTTAGGAAAACATAAGAAGGCTGCCAGTAATGACTTAGATCTTGGATACCCCAAACTCTTTGCTTCAGTTTCTTCTTAAGAAGAAATATTACCTAAAACATCTATTAATGTGTACCATGGTCCCCAGAGGCCCAAATATACTCTGCATCCCCTAGAACAGAGCAACTTGAAATTTTATTGGACATCCACCTATGTAGAACTTAAATAATAATAAACTGTTTTATTAAATGATTTATTTCTTTTGCTTTGATTGGGAGTCGAGACTCTATCTTGATAAACAGGATACTACCCGCCCCTTTTTCTAACTAAGTGGATAGCATAGTTTTGCTTAAAAGTAACACTTGTCGGTTCACACACACAAAAATAACACGCCGTAATCATAGTTTAGTTCTTCGCTAAAAGTACTTACTGTAGCAGCTGTGAATTTTCACTTAAGACAATTTGTGGGCTTAGAGAAGAGACAATCTTTTGTGATTACTACACACTCAATGGACAACATTCAAAATAACCTATTAATTTTTAAAATTCACAAATGTGAAGTTGTAGTCTCTTCTTTTGGTAGTTATAGTAAAGCTGAATTAGTGGCACTAACATTATAAATTCCAAGAACTTTGTAAAGTATTTTAGAAGTTCTAGGTGAGACTGGACCGATCATTACTAATACTTTTAACATTAAGCAAACTGGCTCCAGGGCCAGACGAGGTAGAGTAAGCACACCCCACCCCATCCTTCACACTGTATACATTTTCTATACAGCTATATAACCTCTACCCAGCTACAAAACCTGACAGGATGCAAGGAGCAACTAGGTGAAGACTCTGAAAAATAAAGAGCAACAAGAAGATTGGGGAAGAACACAAGAATTCATAACACCTCTGAAATGGCAATGAGCTTACTAACATTTTTTCTTCTTGTTTCTTTCAACCTAACCGATCTCAATGTAACCTGAGACCCAAAAGTGGTAACAGGGGCACAGACAGAGAGTTCCTTCTCATTTTGCTGGAAGAGTGGAAAGAATTCCCAAACACTCAGAGGGCAGAAATGATCATTTTTCTTTTACTGTTTCTCCATTTCTTCACACTCGAGCCCCCAAGAAATCCTGTGCTAGCAGCAGAAGTGGCAGAAATGGGAGCCTGCAGGAGTCAGAAATCAGAGAGAGGAACACTTTCCTCTCTATCTTATGAAACTATGGTTCCAAGAGAAGATTTCTCTCTCTCTCGCTTGCTGACTCTCTCTCTCTGTCCTCTTGCAACTTGGCCTTGGATGCAGACACAATCACAGTGGTGCACAGCAAAGCTGGGCACTGGGCAACCAAAGCCCCAGCATTCTGGATGGAGAACTGAAATGGAGCACTTCAGAGAAATGTTAATAAATACTGGGGAGACTGAAGAGAAGAAGTTTGGGATAATAATACCATGAACTTGTTTATGAATTGCATGGATCTGATTCTAATCAGCATGTTGAATAATTTGAGAGCTGAACAAATAGATCACTGCCCAGATCCCACAGTGGTCACCATGTGGCACATATGTGGAACAGATCTGAGCAGCACCACAAAGGATTTGAACACTGAACTGACACTGAGGCTACAGCCCAAAGAAGGCACATTATAACTTGCAACTTGAACCTAAACTGCTCAAACAAAAGTATAAACATTCTCCTGAAAATTCAACAGACTCAAAATTTCATAACATAATATTCAAAATGTCTAGGACTTAACACAAAATTACCAGACATACCAAGAACCAGAAAAATCTCAACTTGTATGGGAAAAGACAATTAACAGATATTGATGCTCAGATAAGAAAAATGTTAGAATTATTTGATAAAGAATTTAAAAACATAAAAATGCTTTAACAAACAGTTGCAAAGACACTTAAAGCAAATGGAAAAACAAAGTCTCTTCAGAGAAAAAGATGATATAAAGAAGAATTAATTAGACTAATGAACTGAAAAGATACAATAAATGAAATTATAAACTCACTGGATGGGCTCATGAGCAGAATGGAGAAAACAGTAAGTGAATCTGAAGACAGAACAATAGAAATTATCCAATCTGAACAACAAAGAGACAACAGTCTTAGGAACTTGTGGACAATAACACAATGTCTATTACTGTCTCTGAGAGAAGAGAAAGAGCACAGTAGTAAGAAAATCTGAAGAAATAATGGCTAGAAACTTTTCAAGCCTGGTGAAATACATAAGCCTACAGATTTAAGAAGTTCAGCAAATCCCAAACAAGGAAAAAAAAAAAAAAAAATCAATGCCTCCAAACATAATGAGACTGCTAAAGACAAAAGACAAAGAAAAAAACCTTGAATGTTACCTATGTTTAAATAATGATTTGAATGATAGCAGATTTCTTTTCAGAAACCATGGGGCAAGAAGGAAGTGTCACAGCATTTTTAAAAAGCTGAACAAAAAATACTGTGAACCCAGTGAAAATTTGAACAAAAAATACTGTGAACCCAGTGAAAATATCCTTCAGAAATGAAGAGCAAAACAAAACAAAACATTATCAGATGAAGAAACGAAAAGAATTCACTACAAGCAAATTTGCTCTGAAGTTGGGTAAATAATATTAGAAAGACAAAGCAACTTGTTTTTGATCACTGGATGATTCTCTTTCCTTCTTTCTCAATTATATTTCAGCCCATCGATAGCAATAATTTATAAATATCTCTGGAACTCAGTAAACACTACTCTGACATGGTAAAAGACAGTAAAGTGCATTTATTCCTTAGGTGGGACTTTCAGCCAATAACATATCTATACCCCTTTATGCATATATAGGCATGGAAAGTGAATGGACTTTTTTTTTCTTTATTTTTGGCCACGTTGGGTCTTCATTGCTGTGCGCAGGCTCTCTCTAGTTGCGGCAAGCAGGGGCTACTCTTCACAGTGGTGCGTGGGCTTCTCACTGCGGTGGCTCCTCTTGTTGCAGAGCACAGGCTCGGTAGTTGTGGTGCACGGGCTTAGTTGCTCCATGGCATGTGGGATCTTCCTGGACCAGGGATCGAACCCATGTCCCCTGCATTGGCAGGTGGATTCTTAACCACTGCGCCACCAGGGAAGACCCTGGACTTCTTTTAATAATACTCAATTTTGAGTTTCTTATTATAATAACAAAGAAAATTAGAGGAGCTTTTTGGGATAATTATCATAGAGAAGGATTTGCATACATTTGGGGGAATATAAGGAAAGTAGTACTTTTGGGGAATGATTTTCTTGTTATTAATCAAAAGCAAAGTAGTGTTATCACAATAGTCAAAACAGCTAGACTCCTCCTTTCTGAACCCCACCAGAGTCCCCCGGTCCCTTCATCTCTCTGAGATCATTAAATCTAGAGAATCCATCTTTGGAGCTAGGCCTGATTTCCTTGCACAAGTATCACTAGTTATAAGGTCTATACATGTGCTTGAGTGTCTTCAGCCATGATTTATCAGCTAAAGATAAAAATCATGAGGAAAGAGAGATCTGGATTTATCTTCATAATATTTTAATGTTTTTAGATATCTTCTGAAAATTGAACTTATACATGTTGGTCCTCTGCTAGACTAACATTTCTAGGGAGCTGAAGTTCCCAAACAAACACTAAACTCCAGCAATAACAGTCTTTTCGACAAATCCTCCTATCTCTTTGGGTGACTATATTATTTTTTAAAGCATACCCTGCTTGAAAAGATGTTATTTTTCTTGATTCATTTACAGTCTGTTTAAGAATTTCTTCCCCATCTGCTTTTATTCCTTGTTTCAGTTTAAAAAGAAGAGCTGCTTAAACTCAGTGGATCAATAAACAGCAGCATACACTAACGTATTCATTAGGATGTTAAAATCTTATTTCCTGTTAGTCAGCATGGCTCACCTGGGCTTTCATGTTGGCTCTAAGGACATATTACAGCTGACCTTTCTCTGGAATGTTTCACTTGTTGTGAATTTTGCATTGAGGAAGGTACAAGAAAGTGACCTGACCATTAACCACAGAAGTTCCACAGTGATCACTCCTGTTCTCATCCATACAGCAAGCATGACAATAGGTAAATATCTCCTTGAATATTAAGGGCTTAATCAAAATCCTATGCTTCAGCACAGACTTCTCAACCAAATGGGGCAACAAGAAATGAACATATGAATAGCTATGAGATTTCACTGCTTTTTAGCGAAAGTGAAGAATTGGCTGTCTTACTTTAAAAAGGTTTTATAATGATCAAGACCTTTTGGAGTGATTTAAAACTGTTTACATAATCCTGCTGATGAGCCCTGCTTTTAGCTTTTCTCTCTAGGCAGCATGACAAGGGGGCTGCCTTCTCAATGACTTTCAGGGAGGGGGACTTAGAAAGAAAGGTTGATTTCAGCCCATGCCACTCTGAGCAGGAAGCCGGGAGACGAACTGCTGGCGCTGCTCTGCTCTGCTCTGCAGCTCCCACTCGTGACAATGTCTTTTTAGCCTTATCCTCAGATCAAGTGGGAAATTACGAACACATTAATGCCCTCCAGTCAAATACTTGCCAAGATAACAGATGGCCGATAACACCAACCAACCTTGACCTGTGGTCACCAGCCCTGTCAATCAAGCACAGGATCTCTCCTCTGGGGAAAACACTGTCTTCTGTGCAACACAGCATGTTCAAATATCATGGCAGATTTAGCAAAACACGTAGTCCATGCAGCAAATATGGGCACAGCATCTTCCCTCGTGTGAACTGGAGTACCGGCATGCTACATAAATTCCCTGAAGTCTTCAACTGCTTCCACATAAACACTGGACAGAAAATGGAACACTGCTGAGCCAGAATCAACAGTTATACTCGACAACTGAAATCAAAAATCTCTATTTGGGGTCTGACAGTACACTTGAGTGTCATACACCACACAAGTAAGTGCTCACCCAAATCAGAGGAAATAGCCATTGTCTAGAGATTAAATAAATGTATGTTATTGACCAATGTGCTTGGATGGATCCATTAAGTGTGAAACTCCTACAGATATTTCAGAGCACTTTTGCCATTTGGTGGTAAAGGAGAGAATGTTCTTACCAATGCTAAAACTCCACAAGCACAAATGCTGACATAAAGAGGATATCTAAATAGATGCATGGATGCTGACATTGAGAGCCCAGCCATAAAGATCTATCAAGAGGTCATTAGAAAATGGATAACTAATAAGAACCTGCTGCATAAAAAAATAAATAAAATAAAATTCAGAAATTCAAAAAAAAGGTCATTAGAGATCTGGCGCAGCTGTTTCTGCAACAAAGAGACATTCTTGCTGAGATAGGCTATATACACATGAGGTGTGTAGCCGGGGATTTGGTAGCCTAAGAAATAGTATCACAAAGACTCATTGACTTAGAAGCAAGAGGTCAGGCTCCAGTGCCCACTCTGGGCCCTACTCCTAACTGACGACATTGTGGGAAGTAATTTAGAACAATGAAGGAGAACTTGGGCTCCAGATAGATATAAGATAAGCCTGGGCTTGATCCCTAACACTTACTACCTCCATGTCCTTGGGCATATTACATAAACTCTCTGCCTCAGTTTCTTCATCAGTCAAATGAGGATAGTAATACTTTTTCCAGGGTATTATTGCGATCATTAAATGTAATAAAGTATGTTAAGCCTTAGCACGATGCCGGGTACAGACGAAGACTCATTAAATATTACTTATTATTAATAAATGTTCATCATTACTATTAATAGTTTAGTAAATGTTGGGAGAATAACTTATGCATTCTGAGCCTATCTTCTCATCTGTGGAAAGAGAAATTGGAATAGATTATTATGATAAAATGCTTCTAGCTCTAACATCCCACAGATGTGTAACTCCAATTTATTGCTGGTGAATACAGATGTCTCCTACAGATATATGATAGGATACTAATGCATTTTGGAGCATAAAACTATTTAAGCGGACATTTTATTTCCTAAAAGGTCCAAGGCACGACCTCATTAAATCTTTACCACAACGCCGTGTGTCAACAAGAGATGAGGAAACTGAGGCTCACACAGGTTAGGGGGCTGCCCGTGGTCACAGAGTTTCCAGGATTAAAAACCTAGGTATGGCAGCAACGGGACGGAGAAAGGAGAACGAGGACACAAGGTGGGAGATGAGCTTGTCAGAGCATCCGGAGGACCAGGCAGCCACGACAGTGTGTCATGCAGGCCCGCAAGATGCCAGCGCTCCTTGTGAGATGACTGAAACCCAGGCTCGGCAGCCAAGGGGAAGGAGAGGAGAAGGGACGTCGGGTTAACTTATTTAACATAAATAATGTATTCCTTAATTATCTGCCACATGATTAAGTAATTCTGATGTAAATAATTGAAATCAAGGGAAGAGGAGGACATCAAGTGCAGGGAGCTCTGTTTTTAAAAATATACTTGCAAGGTAGAGAACAATGTGGATTTCAAAGGAAAATTTCCTTAGACCATTTACGCATTGGACACTGTGAGTGCCACCACGTGCCAGGCATTGTATAAGACGCTGGGAATATAACAAGCTGAGTTCTCAACTTAGAGCAGTACACAATCTCATGAGGAAGTTGACTACGTAACCGAAAAACAGTATTTTACACAGTTATCAGTCCTATGGCGGAACCGAGGAGAGAACCACCAATTGTCAGGAAGGTTAACCAAGGATGGACTCTAGTTGGAGCTTAAAATAGAACAAATAGAAGAGTTAGATGCCTGGGAGAAAGGGTGGGAGGGAGGCTTGCCACAGTTCCTTTGGAGGTAGATACTATTACTAATTCAAGAGAGAGAGAGATAACCTGCTGTGAAAGAATTTAATTTGACCTATTCTTTACTGTTGTGAAAGTAACAAGTATACTGTTCTCAGTAATTTTTACCACAACCTTTTAAGGAATGGTAACTCAAAGATGCAGCCCACCGAGAAAAAGCAAAGCTCAATTTGAGGAGGTAGGAATGTGATGTGATGTTGGGAGAGCTCGTCTTTGGAGTCAAACTTCCTGTGTTTGAGTCCTGTCTCCATCTCTCAAGAGCCAGGAGACTTCAGGCAGTTCACTTTTACCTCTCTAAGCTCCAGCTTCTTCATCTATAAAAGGAAGATAATGGTAATACTACTAATAATGTCTCCTCTGTAAAGTTTAAATGAAATAATGCATATACTGAGGATAACACAGAGACTGAGAAATAGCAGGTGATCTACAATGTTTAACTGTTGTTATTAGCAGCATTACTATTAATTACTATTTCTAGAGGGGCTTAGAAACCTCAGAACCTCTGGAAGCCTGAGAAACACTGACAACCTTTCTGAGACTGAAGAAATAATCTTTCAATGTTGAGAGAAATCCACATATGTAGAATACCATACACATAAGGTACAGTATTACTTATAAAATTTACGGAATTTAAATTTTGGTTTAAATTTTAAAAGTATAGAACTTCCTACTATTGAGAACAAAGATTTGACTGGCTTTTCTACTTACTAGCTCTGTTATTTTGTTTTTGTTTTTGTTTTTGTTTTTTTTTGCGGTACGCGAGCCTCTCACCGTTGTGGCCTCTCCCGTTGCGGAGCACAGGCTCCGGACACGCAGGCTCAGCGGCCATGGCTCACGGGCCCAGCCGCTCCGCGCACGGCATGTGGGATCTTCCCGGACTGGGGCATGAACCCGTGTGCCCCCGCATCAGCAGGCGGACTCCCAACCACTGCACCACCAGGGAAGCCCTAGCTCTGCTATTTTGAATAAGTCATTTACCAAAGATACAACTTTTTCTCATCTGAAAAAATGGGCTCTCATGTCCCTAACTCTGGAAGGGAATACCCAGAGATGGATTTGGGAAAAAAAGATAATAAAAAATAATAACTGTGAGTTTCACGGTATGGCATTGTATATCAAAATCAAAGCAACAGCTCCTGCCCTAATGACCTTCACAAAAAACTGAACGCGTCTTTCCACTAAGCCCCTTTGCGACTACTTTTATGAATTATCCTATTTCTATAAAATGCTTGGATGACTGAGGGTTTTTTCCATCTCATCTGGGCCTCCTCATCTTCTGCAGCCTCAGTCTGTAGCTAAAGTCTCTTGTTCTTGACACACACAGTCCTACCTATGGGTGTTAGGCATCCAGAACACTGACTAGTCTTGCTTCCCCTTTTGCTGCTTTCCTGGAATAACCAAACCGGACTACTGGCTTGTAAAATTCACCATATTTTTCTTCTTCCTGAATCTCAAATTTAACGAGTTAAGTAGAATACTGGCTGTTGCCTTAAGGATGAAGATCTGTTGAAAGGACAGAATTCAGCCCCTAGAAAATGATGAATGTTAGGACCATTGAGCTTCCCGAATGAAACTCAACGGTAAAACAGAAAATTGTAAAATATGCAATCTAGCAGTTGGTGTGTCTCATGCCCCATTTGTCATGAATAACAGTTAGGGTTTGGTTATAAGTAACAGAAACGAAGTCTGGCTAACTTAAGCTAATTTAAAGAGAAAAATCTAAATACAAGGAAATCTGAGCAATCAAACCTCTGAAAAGACAGTAATGGGGCAAGTCTGAGTGTCAAAATTCAGGACGCAAAGGAGAATCTCTTCGTGGTTCTATGGCTGAGATGGAGCCCTGGCCAACCCTTTCCTGCCTGTATATCATTCACAAAAGATTCAGATGTCCAAAGGAGAGTCTGGCTGGCCTACTGGGGTCAGGTGTCTACCCTCTGGCCAGAGGAAAACAAGGCACCTTGAATGAATACCACACAAAGACTATACATGTTGGGCAAAGTATAGTTTTCCAAAGGAAAAACAAAATGCTGTTTCTAAAAGAAGGGGGAATGGATGCTGGGCAGGCAAAAACAACAGATGTCCACTGCAGCAGGTCTATTTGGTGTATATTTGATGAGCCAAAAGACCAGAAACTATGCAAAGACACACGCATCTCTCTCTCTCTCTCTCTCTCACTCACACACACACACACACACACACACACACACACACAGACAATTCTGTGTTAATTCCTAGAGAAAGCCCACCTCATTTGATTGACTTCATTCCCCTTTGATTCACTTCTTGCTTTACAAAAAAAATGTCTTCTCTCCAATCTCACTCCTTCTGCCCAGTTTCCCACATAACATATTTGCTACAGCTAGGGTATTTCCAAAACATAGTCAGCTAAGTACACAATCCTACCCCATTCCTGTTATTGAATAAATATCAAATGGTGCCAAAGATAGAAGTATTACGCACATTTTTGATAAAAATTGTTCCAAATTACCTTGCATTATTTTTAGTCAGCGAAAAAATGGAAGTATTTTTGTTAAGCAATGATCTACTCTTGTCATATTCCGCCCTGAAGACACATCATATATCTTTCCTCTAATGAAGTGGTTTCTAGAAAGTAGAATATAGTCCTCTGTTTCCAATCTTTAGATTCCACAGATTGCTATGGTAACCCTGGGTTTCTTGATTTATAAATTTCTTCCTTTGTAAAAGAAATAATCTTAGTTTACTTTACTAATGGATTTTAACTCAATCTATAATAACAAATAAATCCAACCATACCTCTTTGTGATTGGCATTTTGCAAATGAAGAGGTTGTATCTCAAAGACCCTAAAAGGTTATATATAATAGGAAAAGCAAGAAAATATGAATAAAGTAACACATCAAAGCCAAAATACAGTAGCAACTTCAATAGCAATTTCTTTTAAAAAACAGCATTTATCTTAGAAGATCAAGTAATAGTAATCAGTCTACCAAAAAAAAAAAAAAAAAAATCACAAAATGAAACTCCCAAATTCATGAAACATTGTGCTCAAGAATGCATGTATTTATTTATTCTTTGTTTCGAAAAATCCTAGAATGTAGATTCAAATGGTATTTTGACACATAACATCAGGGCTAAATGTGTCCTAGTTTACTTCAGTTCCTGCTTTACTTATACTGGATTCAATGTAGGATCCAAAAAACTACGGAAAATTGTAATTTGAAACAAAGTGAAAAGTCCTAACAAATCTGGCTGTCATCTGGCTCTGTGTTTATCCCATTTGTAAAATCAACAGGGAAGTTTAATGAAAAGAGAATTGGGCCAAGAATCAGAAGACTTCAACTTCTATTGTAAACTCTACCATCTTTGTGCTGTGTGTCCTTAGGAAAGTCATGGAAACACTCTTTTTTTTTTTTTTTGCGGTCCGCGGGCCTCTCACTGTTGTGGCCTCTCCCTTTGCGGAGCACAGGCTCCGGACGGGCAGGCTCAGTGGCCATGGCTCACGGGCCCAGACGCTCCGCAGCATGTGGGATCCTCCTGGACCAGGGCACGAACCCCTGTCCCCTGCATCAACAGGCGGACTCTCAACCACTGCGCCACCAGGGAAGCCCGGAAACACTCTTCTGAGTTGTGTCTTTTAAGACCCTGCCCAGCCTACATCATATGATACTGTGATGGTGTAAGGATTAAATGAGATAAAGGTACCAAAGGCTTTGAAATTTACAGAGTGACTCAGGTGTAGGGTATTGTACTGAACAGGGCTAAATCATGACATCAGCTTCCTAAGCAGGAGCATAGTGATATTCTGGAACTCTGCTCCCTCACAGAAGAGCCTTGTATATCTCATGACTTTTCCACATGGTCCCAGGAAGGACAAGAAAGGCCAGAGGGTGGCAGTTCTCTAATTGAAGCAGAACATAAGAATTTTATAAGAGTAAATGTTGTCAAAATAAAGCATGGGCTACCTAGGGAGGTGGTGAGGAGCCTTCCAGAGATTGCATGATTTATTTTCTAAGGTTCATTTCATAAGTATCTATTTCCTTGCATCTGCCTCAGATTGAACAAAAATAGGTGTCATTTCTGTTCTCCAAAGAAGAATAATTAAGCCTCTGTTTTGTGTAGTTACCCAGTTCTTAGAAGAAAAGTCTTCCTCCCTCCTTCCCAAACTTTGGGCATCCTCAAATGTTAATATGGGAAGTACACCCCTTTTGATTAATGTCTGTTAAAATTTAAGTACCCCTCATATATATCTTAGTTTATAGCATTGTCTAAGCCAAACATTCGTAAATTTATAGTTCTTCCTAGGGTGATCCTACCTGTAGATCTGAATGAATAGTGAGCCGCTTTGCACAACCCCATCTTTGCTCAGGGGGAAACAGTAAAGAGGAGGAAAAGGAACATGGGTCTTGGAATTAGAAGGCCTCAGTGGCAGTCTAGGTTGGGCCACTTGTCAGTTGTTCGATCTGACTGGAAGTTTCCAGACTTGGAGAACAAAACTACTGCTACTACTCTCTCAAGGTCGTAGGTCTGTGCGCTGGGAGCATTTGCTGAATAAGCTAGCCCATGCTTGACTGTGAGTGAAGAATAGCTCATGACTTTAGCATGGCCTACTTTTTGCTTCTTTATCTCCTATAAAAAAAAGTATCTCATTTTTTCGGATTTTAAAATAACATGTGTCTGCCATGGAAAATTGGGAAAATATGGAGGTACAAAGAAAAAAGTAAAACTCTCTCTTATTCATTCCCCATGTATAATCACTGCCAACGTTTTGTGGTATTTCTTTCTAGTGGGTATGTATAAATGTTTATGTACGGTACAATACATGCTGTGTGTATTATTTTTTTTTCTCATAACATGATATTACACGTTTTCCATGTTTGTTACTATTCTTAGAAAACATGAGTTTATAGCTCCTTAAAATGCCATAATATGACTTTGCCAAGTGTGCTTTTGCCTGCCCTGAATTTCACTTTCTTAACAAAATTATTTTGGAAGTGAAATCTCAGTTTAAAAAAAAATCAGCAAAACAGAAGTTTAAAGTAAAAATACTGAAGATTCTATTTACTCCCCATTGTCCTGCAAGATCTATTCTATAGCACATTCTCTGTCTGCTTGCAGAAGTTTTTCTGTACATTCACAAAAATAATTTCTATATTCTCACTACTCAAGATCTGTAACATCAGTATTCTCTTGGAGCTTATTGGAAGCAGAGACTCTCAGATCCCATCCCAGACCCACTAAACCAACTCTGCATTTTAACAAGATCTCAAGTAATTTGTACACATATTAAAGTTTGAGAAGCTGGTCTGCATCAGAGAGCTTTGGAGCCAAATCCAGGCTGCTTGTCTCTTTTGTATAGCATGCCAAATATGAGTACTTTTTATATTTTCAAATGGTTGAAAACAAATCAAAAGAAGATCGCTATTTTGTGACATAAGAAAATGATATAAAATTCAAAGTTCAGTGTCCATAAAGTTTAATTGAACATAGCCATGCCTGTTTGTTAATGTATTGTCTGTGGCTGCTTTGGTGCTGCAGTGACAGAGTTGAGCAATTGTGACAGAGATGTTATGGCCTAGAGAGCCTAAAACATTTATTTTCTGTCCTTTACAAAATAAGTTTGCAACCCTGGTTTATCTGGCAGGGTACCTAGGACGGTGAGCATGTAACTCAACTTCTTTATATATATGCATATGATTAAATGAACTAAAAGCAAACAACCAAGTATTTCAGAAACTGTATGTATATTACATTTCATAACCATTTGGTGATATTTATCATATTTAATATTTGCGTATTTGCGTATTTTCTCTCTCTTCACACTAGAAATGTTTCAAGAGACCACCCTGTTTACTGAAGACACCCATTACAGACACTCAATAAATATTTGCTGAATTTTTGATGTTCACCATAATATCATGAGGTAGGTATGATTATTATTCATATCTATACATAAAATAAAAATAGGAAATTATCTGCCAAGGATCACAGGCAAATTAAGTGACAGAGAGGGCAAATGTTTTCTGCTAGAAATGTGTTTTCTCCTCTGCTTTTTCTGTGAGGAACTTTAACATAAAAGTTAGAGAAGAAATGGCAGTGACCATTCCTTTATGTGCATTAAAAAATAAAGAATGTATTTGGTTGGAACATTAAAGATACAGTTTAGAGAAGTTCTAAGACCTGCTATATTTACATAGCCATTGGCCACCAGAGCTCGGATTTCAAAGCACTCGGTATAATAACTTCAGGCCTCACCCTCTGGCTACTAGACTCCGAAAACTGAATGATATGAGCCAGATTGCAGAGGGCCATTTAATTGTTTATTGTGAAAATACGAAATTGGCTCATAGATCTTTGATCTCAGAAATAAACTGCTAGTTGGCATCAGCTGCTTAGTCAAGCACTTTATTGATAAATTCAGGAAAGACTCTTGAGTTATAGAAAGAAACCTGGGGAGAGGCAGGAACACAGGTAAACCATGAGGAACTGGCGAAACTCTATCCAAAAGCAGCAAAGAGGAGGGTACCAACCTTGGCTGATCTGACCTAGGACGGCAACATAGAGCATAAAGGAAGAACAATTAGTAAGATAAAGAGTAAAGGGAAATAATTAAGTAAGAGAAAGGAAACCGGCGCTCCCTGTGCAAGAGCATGAGGGGTTTAGAGGGATTGGGTTTTTAGGTCTAAGAATTTTTCTCTCATCTCTAACTGATGCCAACATCTCAAGTTGTTGCAAAGGAGCAGAGAATTCCCACACCCAGATACTGATTTAATTATGAAAACAAGACTCTAGCAAGGAATCCTGCCATTTGCTCGTGGATAGCCCTGTGAGTGAACTCACCTGTTGGAATTTGGCTGCTTTTAAGAGTTTATTAATCCAACATTTTGATTGGCACGTTGTTTCAAATTTGCAAGGTACTAACATCAGCGTTTCGATGGCCGGGCCTGAGAAAACTACGTTTGTCTTAGGACAAAAGAGGTGATAAGGATGACATTGCTGCTGAAATACCTGGGCTTATGATGGGTTGGGGGCTTCGGGACCCAGGAGTCTTGTTTAGCTTGGCAGAGGGCATTTTCTCTCAGGTACAATGGCAGGAGGAGACCAAAGTATCTCAGAGCTAACTCTCTTTGATGCTCAAGTAATTACTTTGCATGTGCATTCTACCCATGTGTGTTAAAATACGGTATGGTATTTCAAAATATGTTTTTTATCACACAATAGCCCTGAACTTATCATTTTAATGTACTGAACTTTCATTAAACAGTTTTATTCACTAAAGATGAAGCTTTCAGAAAGAATGAAAATAGTTTTTTTGCTTCTCTAAAAATAATTAGTTATTCCCAAAACCAAAAGGACAATTGTTAATATACTAGGGAATCTCACTTACAAGTCAGTTCCACACCACGATCTTCACATCTCTTTTATAACCAAGCTCTTATAAATCATGCAGAAGATTCCTTTCTTCTCCAAAAATGTCCCCTTTTTCTTTTTATTCTTAGAATCAGCTAGTCAGTTATTGTCAGAGCATGGCATTTTATCATCATTGATCTATGCATTGCCCTTTTTTGCTTTTATTCTTCTTGCTTGTCTGTTTTATTTCATTTTATCTGCATTTTCCTACACCTCCCCACCCTCAAAAGGCAACCATTCTCATGTGTTTTGTGTATCATTTGTTTGGTATAGGGTTGACAGATAAAACACAGGACCCTCAGTTAGCTATGAATTTCCAATAAACTACAAATAACTTTTTAGTATGAGTAAGTCTCAAACATTGTATGGGACATACTTATACTAAATATTTGGCCCAAACTTATACTAAAAAAAATCATATTTTATCTGA
>RJWK010048202.1:0-17018 GCA_004363435.1 Platanista minor | reverse complement strand
ACAAAAAAACAAACAAAAAAAAATGGATTAAAGACTCAAATGTAAGAACTGAAACCACAACCAAAAAAAAAGACAAAACTTCTTGAAGAAAACATAGGCAGTAAGCTCTTTGACACTGATCTTAGTAATTTTTTTTTGCCCATGTCTCCTCAGGCAAGGGAAACAAAACCAAAAATAAACAAATGGGACTACATCAAACTAAAGAGCTTTTCCACAGTGAAGGGAACTATCATCTACTGAGTGGGAGAAGATATCTGCAAGCAATCTGATAAGGGGTTAATACCCAGAATATACAAAGAACTCATACAACTCAACATCAAAAACCCAAACAACCTGATTTTAAAAAATGGGCAAAGGATCTGAATAGACATTTTTGCAAAGAAGACATACAGATGGCCAAGAGGCACATGAAAAGATGCTCAACATCACTAATCATCAGGGAAATGAAAATCAAAACCACAATGAGAGATCACCTCACACCTGTCAGAATGGCTATTAGCAAAATACAACAAGTACTGGCAAGGATGAAGAGAAACGGGAACACTCGTGCACTGTTGGTGGGAATGTAAATTGGTGCAGCTGCTATGGAAAACAGTTTGGAGGCTCCTCACAAAATTAAAAACAGAACTACCACATGATCCAACAATTAACATATGGGTATTTTTCTGAAGAAAACAAAAACACTAATTTGAAAAGATATGTACACCCCTATGTTCACTGCAGCATTATTTACAATAGCCAAGATATGGAAGCAACCTAAATGCCCACAGATAAAGAAAATGTGGTGTATATATTTATGAAAGGGAATATTACTCAGCCATAAAGAGAATGAAATCTTGCCATTTGCAACAACATGGATGGACCTAGAGGGTATTGTGCTAAGTGAAATCTAAAAAACAAAACAAACAAACATAACAAAACAGAAACAGAGTTATAGATAGAAAAGAAACAGGTGGTTGTCGGGGCGGGGGGCGGGGGGTGGTGAAGGGAGGAAAGAAATAGGTGAGGGAGATTAAGAAGTACAAACTTCCAGTTGTAAAATAAATGCATCACAGGTATTAAGTGTACAGTGTGGAGAATACAGTCAATAACTATGAAATATCTTTGCATAGTGACATATCATAACTAGACTTACCATGGTGTTTGAAATGTATAGAAATATCAAATCACTATTGTGTGCACAGGAACTAATGTAGATTAATTATACGTCAGAAACAAACAAATAACAAACTCAGAACAACTTCAGAAACAAACAAATAACAAACTCATAGAAAGAGATCAGATTTGTGGTTAACAGAGGCAATGGGTGGGGGGAGGGAGTGGGAATTGGTTGAGGGCAGTCAAACTTCCAGTTATAAAGTAAACAACTGTTAGGGATGTAATGTACAACATGATAAATAAAACTAACACTGCTGTATATTATATATGAAAGTGATTAAGAGAGTAAATCCTAAGAGTTCTCATCACAAGGAAAATATTTTTTTCTATTTCTTTAATTTTGTATCTGTATGAGATGATAGATGTTCACTAAACTTACTGTGATAATCATTTCATGATGTATGTAAGTCAAATCATTATGCTGTACTCAAACAAACAGTGCTGTATGTCAATTAAATCAATCAAACTGGAAGAAAAATAAAATAGAATTACAAAGAAAAAACAAAAAACAGCCAACCAGAAAGTGAAGGCAATCCAAGTGTCCACTGAGGGATAAACAAAATGTGATCTATTCATTCAATGGACTATCATTCATCCTTAAAAAGGAAGGAAATCTTGACAGATGCCACACAACACATCAACAGTATCAACATTGAGGACATCATTCTAAGTGAAATCAACCAGTCACCAAAAGACACACACTGATGAGGTATCATATGAGGTCCCTGGAGTCGCCAAATTCAGAGACAGAAAGTAGAATGGTGGTTGCCAAGGGCTGGGGGAGGGGGAGGGGAGGTTATTGTTTAATGAGTATAGAGTTTCAGTTTTGCAAGATGAAAAGAGTTCTGGGGATTGGTTGCATGACAGTGTGAATATACTTAACACCACTGAGCTATATACACTCTGAAATGTTTAAGATGTTTAATTTTAGATTATGTGTATTTTACCACAATTGAAAAAAATTTTTTTTAAGATTTATTATTTTTTAAATTATTTATTTATTTTTGGCTGCATCGGGTCTTAGCTGTGGCACGCAGGATCTTCGTCGCGGCCCACGGGCTTCTCTCTCTAGTTGTGGCGCACAGACTCCACAGTGCATGAGCTCTGTAGTTTGTGGCATGTGGGCTCTAGTTGAGGCGTGTGAGCTCAGTAGTTCTGGCGCATGGACTTAGTCTTCCACACTATGTGGGATCTTAGTTCCCTGACCAGGGATCTAACCCACGTCCCCTGCATTGTGAGGTGGATTCTCTACCACTGGACCACTAGGGAAGTCCCTACCACAATTCAAAATTTTAAAAAAAAAATGTTTTTAAACCTCACAGAAAGTACTGACACAAGAAGTAAATGAGCTAACTTATATGGAAGTGCCTGGAACATCGCAGGCATTTAATAGACGTCAGAGTCTTTTTTCTTTCTTTCTTCCTTAAACTCTGGTCCTTGATTCCTGATGTTCTAAAGGTATGGAACAGATGAGACTAACTTATTAGAGGCCCAGAATTTACCTTTAGGTCAATGAACACTGCACAAATCCTTGAGATTCTTAAGTAGGTTAAATAATCTGCATAACAGATTTTGTTGCATAACAAATATTTTTGAAGAAGGAGGTGGAGGAGAAAAGGATTCAAGAGAAAAATGAGCTTGGCTCACGGCATTTTCATCTGTAGAGATTTCCTGCAGAATGTGTGTTGAGTTTAGGAGGGTGTGTAGAGGTGTCTCTTGATTATGTGCTAATTGGACCAGCAGCATTAGACACATCATCACATTTGATCTTGTCCCAACCTTTTCAGGTAGAAATGCTTATCTCCAATTTACAAATGAGAGAACCAAAGCTCAGGGAAATACAGAGGTTGCCCAAATAAAGTGGTGGGGCCAGCATATGAGGCTGGGTCTGTGTCATCTTAAAGTACACTTTCTTTCTGCTCCGTCTGGGATGGCAAGAGTTTTCCTCCAGCCTGCCAGCTCTGCATGGATGTTACCTTGCACTGCTGTACTGTGAACCTCAGACAGTTCAGTAGACGAGTTCTGGGATCAACTCGCAATGTCTGCCATGGGCGTTGGGTAGAGAAGACACGGTACGTGTGCTATGCAACTGCCTCTCCAGCCTGTATCACACTGAGCACAGGTTTGGAGCAGAAAGAGGAAGAAAACTTTTCTCTGTCTGTCTAGCAACTGTTGGCCTGTTCTCTGAAGAACAACTCGGCCTTGAAATGCTCCTCCTGCCAGGGTATCTAGTCGGGCTTGGTCTCCTCTCCTCTCTCCCTCTGCCTTCCCAAGAGAGAGGACGTGTCATTCCAGCTTCTACCAGCCCCCGACCCTGTAAACACCTACCAGGCAGACAGGCTTCGGGTAACAGAGAGCTGTCGTCTTTCTCCAGCAAAACAGCTACCAGCATGAGCATTTATTTCCCGGAAGGTTACACGAGTACTCGTGAGCTCACGTCTGGCTCTGGCTCAAAGGAAAGATGTTCTGTGAATGCGGCGCCCTGGCACCAGGCCCGGGCAGCATTCCCCGGGCGGCAAGGCAGTCGTTGGGAAAGCTTGGCACCTGCAGGGTCTCGTTGTCATGTGAGGGAACAGAAGGTGTGAGTTTTCTCCCCATCTCTCGACCTAAAACTTGGGTCAAACCAGAGAGGTGAGAACATCTTCTCACCGACCCCCATCCTCCCTCCCCCCCGGGCCTCTGTAACGCTGGTAACGCTGCAGCCAGTCGTCGGAGTTGACAGCAGCCTGGAGGGAGTACCTGGCAGGTGGAGGCTGCCCTCCCAGCAGAGAGCTTCAGTCCCAGGCGGGGAACCCGAGGCCGCGGGCTCAGCCCCACAGTGAGAGCCGCTGGACCTGCCCCTGGGGGCACGCTGCTTTCTCAAGGTGCTCCCATCCTGGGTCTCCCGGGAAGGAACGGGCTTACTGGGTAGCCCCCAGAGCTGCCTGTCCTGACCGGCCTGGCTCTGAGCCTGGGCAGCGGCTTTGCCTGTGGCCGCCTCGCCTGCACGAGCCATCTCTGTGGCTATTAGGAATTAAGCAGCTTAGGCCACACCTGCTTGGTATTTTCAAAATTTCTTAGAAACAAAATAAATATGCAGCTTATATAACACTACTGGCTGGAAAGTCAATGGTTGCTGGCATGGGGGCAGCCTGTCCGGGGAGGCTGGTGCTGAGGAGGGCCTTGGTCAGCCTTGGCCGTTGCTGGGCCACCCTCTCAAGACCATTTGCTCTAAACTTTCTAAAGCAAAAACTCTCCACCGAGGAGTGACCTCCGAGCCCATTTCAGAGTGAGGCTTGGAGAACCACAGAGGCAGCAGGAGGAGGTCTCAGCAGTGGTGACGAACATGAACCAGGCCCTGGTACAGCTCCGTGTCAAGTGCTTCCCCTGCGTTACCTCATCACATCCTCACACTAACCCCAGGACGTAAGCATTGAAATTGGAACCACTTGGCGATCAAGAAGCCGTAGGTCAGCTGGCCCTCAGCATCCATTACCCTTCCTGCTGGCAGCTTTCTGTGTTGCTAAAAACCACCTTTCCCTGACTCTCTTGCAGCCAGGGCTCTCAGTGAGAATTCAGTTCTGTCCTGACATACAAGATTGGCAACTTGGCTTGGTAAGCAAGGGCATGGATGCCTAGGGGTTTCTGCCGCCGCCGTCATGTGTCCCATCACCACCGTGGTTGGGGTCAAGAGTGGTTATGGTGGCAGTGCCACCTCCCAGCCCATGGCAGTGAGTTCAGAGGTGGGTCTCATTCCCCAGGTGGAGGAAGAACTCTGCAGGAGTGTCCTTCCCATGCGTCCTGGGAGCTGTTCCTGGAGGCCTTGCCCAGCGCCTGCTCCTCCAGCCCTTGCTGTGTTTTTGTAGAGACCTAATTCCCTTTATCTATCATCTATCTATCTATCATCTGGCCGTGCCACGCCGCTTGTGGGATCTTAGTTCCCCGACTAGGGACTGAACCCGCACCCTCAGCAGTGAAAGCGCTGAGCCCTAACCACTGGACAGCCAGGGAGTGCCCCCTGATTCCTTTTATTTTATCTCTCTCTGTTGAAAACACCTGCAGTGGAGTCCGTGTCCTGTTCTCAACCTGGCTGACACAGTCCCAGAGCAGATCTGGGGCAAGTCCCATCTCTCCTGTTGGTTCGGAGCACAGAACACGGGGTCAGCAGTGGCCGGAGGGAGCAGCCGGTGTGCTCGGGGCTTTAGAATCAGGAGGCCCAGCTGGCAGTTGCTTCAGGGCTAGGGAGGGGAGCCCAGGAGGAAGGACTTGCCAGAAAGCATGAGCAGGCGTCTCAGGTAGGAGAACAAGCGGCCCTGCTGGGAAGATGCTGGGACAAGGAGAGACCCAGAGGAAGAGGAGGAGAGATGGACACCGGCCAGGGGAGGGGAGGAGGGTAGGGTCTGTCCCAGACAAAGTGGTTGATTTCTTCCATCCATAAGATGCTTTCAAATGTAAATAACTGAAAACACACTTCAAAGGTTTTTTGTTTTTGTTTTTGCGGCACGCGGGCCTCTCACTGCTGCGGCCTCTCCCGCTGCGGAGCACAGGCTCCGGACGCGCAGGCCCAGCGGCCACGGCTCACGGGCCCAGCCGCTCCGCGGCACGTGGGATCTTCCCGGACCGGGGCGCGAACCCGCGTCCCCTGCATCGGCAGGCGGACTCTCAACCGCTGCGCCACCAGGGAAGCCCATATGTTTTTTTTTTAAAGGACATCTTATCATCACGTATAACAAAAACTCCGAAGACAGTCAAGTTGCTTCCATCTTTCTGAGCCCCCATTCTTAGCAGGTCTACTCAGCCTCGAGGAGGCTGTCCTCATGATCACAGATGGCTGCACTATTCCAGGTGTCACATCCAGACACACCAACTTCTAAGAAGAGGACGCATCCCTTCTGCTGCTTCTGTTTTCATCAGGGAGGAACCTCTCCCAGAATCCACCCCCAGTAGACCTCTCCTCACACCCTACCTCCCACAGCTGGGTGGCATGCCCATCCTCACCTAGTCACTGGCTGGCAAAGCACACTTCAGTACTGGCTTCTGCCAGGGGTGTTCAACCCTGGCAGAATATTAGAATCACTTACAGAACTTAAAAAACATATATATATATAAAATGTATATATTAATGCCCAGTTTCCACCCCAGAACGTAGACTAACTCAGGACCTTTGCTAATGACATGTCAATGTAGGCCCATCGGCTGTAACAAGCCCACCACTCTGGTGCGGGTCGCTGCTGGTGGGCGAGGCCGTGCGTGGGTGGGAGCAGGGAGCGTGCAGGAAATCTCTGTACTTTCTGCTCAGTTTTGCTGTGAACCTAAAACTGCTCTAAAAAATAAAGTCTATATAAAACTTGTTTTTAAAGCTCAGGATCCTAGGCATTAGTATCTTTTTGGAAGTTCCTAAAATTATTATAATATTCCAGCATGCCACCAGGGTTGAGGAACGATTGGTTTAGACTATTTGAGATTTCTCTCTGAGCTGCAGAGCTGGGCCCCGTCCTCCCCTGGCACCTGCCCTCCCTCCGGAGTGGGAGATGGTACATTTCCCCGCTGTTCAACCTTGGCCAGAGGCTGCGGGTGGAGTCCTGGCAGTGGGGTGCAGGGAGCGGGGAGGATGGGATGGGGGGGACAGGAGTCACTGCGGGTCGGGCTAGCTCTCGGGGGCCGTGGCCTACCTTCCCTCAGTCAGTTCCTCGAATCGGCCTCTCTCACTGCGGGCAGATCCTCCATCGTCAGAGCGGCGCTGCCCTCCTGCCCAGGACTTTTCCCGTCTGTTTATTCCCGTGTTTAGCGTCTGTGTCCGTGTTGCTGCCCGATGGCGACGGTCCTCTGCGGTTCCCAGCACCCTTTCAGCTGGCAGGGGTGGGGTACAAGACGGGATGTGAGTGCGGCGACCTGTGGGTGACCCTCTGCCTCCCCCTCCCCTGCCTCAGTGAACCCCCCAAGGCCTGCCCTGAGCCAGGGGTCCTCCATTAGCAGGGGGCTTCGAGGAGCAGAGCCCGGCCAACCTCCTGTCGGATTACCCACAGCTGTCCTGGGGTCAGCCCGCTGCTGCAGCGGCACCCAGCCTTTCCTAAGTCGCCCCATTCGAACGTGGCTCCTCGAGAGCACAGACCCTATCACCCTGTCACAGCACCCAGGACAGTCCACTCAAAAAATATTGGCTGAACGAACAAACAAGTGGGGGAAATCTTCCCTTCTGTTCTGTAACGACAACAAAAGAAGAGACTGTGACCACAACAGACGGTTTGCTTGCTTTATGTCTGAGAATCTAAACACTAGAAGCACCACATAGTGGAAACAAAAGATGCTTTGCTAAGCTTGTGGCTACCCGGCCAAGAATCGGGAAGTCACGTCGGGAAGTCACGGGCGCTCAGCGTGACGGGGATTTGTGAGTAACCCAGGACGTCACCTGCTCTCGCTGGTGACCCGCGAGTGGGGATGGTTCTCGGCCATTTACATTTTGGACAATGGCAGTTGTTTGGAAAGAATGAATCAGTTGTGCAAATATTTTTTCAGCCCATTCCTTAGTCCAGGAAAAAACAGTAGAAAGAGGAAACAGTAGATGGGATCACCAGGTGGAGGCAAGATCAAGGGGTTTTTCCATTGTTTTCTTCTGAGTTAAATCTAGTTTGGAAATAGGATTAGTCCAGAACGGGTCAGGTCTGGGACATCACAATGAAACGGCTTAGATCATTATGTCTTGTTATAAAGATAGTAAGTGGGAAGAAAAAGAGGGGGAACGAAAAAGAGAGGTGATGGTGATTTTTCCTGAAGGTGCTAATCTTCCCTCTGGAACAAGGCAGATCAAGTGTTTGGAAACCCCGAGCTATCTCCTCCCCAAGCTGAGCGTTTCCAGCTCTCTCGACACCTCCACAAGCAAGGGTTTTGAGGAGACCCTCAAACGCCACTGCAGGTGACACTTCCATGGTGTCAGGAAGGAGCAGATGCTCCAGGGATGCGGCCCTGGTGAGTAGCCAGCGAGCCCAAGCGACACTGCTTCCCTAGCCTGGTTTCCTCATCTGCCGACCAGCGCGCAGGGCTGCTGGTGGGTAGGGATGGAGGAGAGAGGGGTGGGTCCCGCAAGACTCCCTCCCCCGCACCCAGCCCCGGGGGCACACCTTTGAGCAGGATATGGTCTTTGCTGTTAATACAGCTTAAACTGAGTCAGGAGCTCAGGGCCAGGGCCAGAGGCTTTAATGTGGGAGGAGAATCCGGGGAGGTGGGAGAACAGAAGTGTGGGGTCCCAGGACCCCAGAGTTGAGGGGGAGGGTGTTGGAAGGAGGGGTGGCCGGGCAGGGCCTGGGGAGGCTGCGGCCACGACGGTGGGCCTTGCCTACACGGGTCAGAGCCCAGATGGACGGGAGTGGTTTCTGCAGAAAGCAGGTGACGGACGGGCTCAGCTGGACAGGTGGGCAGGAGGAAAGACGGCAGGGAAATGAGGTAGTAACTGCAGGGGCAGCAGGTCTGGAGAAGATTTTGGTTTTGTTACTATTCAGTTATTTGATGTTTGCAAAATAAGGAGCAGGTGTGCACAGTAGACATCCAGTGACACAGGACCTTTCACCATCTGCCTGGTCCCTTCCCTTCTCCTGGAGGGGACGAGGCACAGGCAACAGCTTAAGGTACCAGCCAGCGGCCAGCCTCAGCCAGTCTTCCCCAGCTGCCCCACTCTCCCCCTGGCCTGATTCTGGGCTCCTGCTCTGGCCCGCACCCTGCTTCCCATGGTCCTCGCTGGACCCTGTCCTGGCCCCTCAGGCCAGACCCCGGGGCCCAGATGCTGCCGGCACTGAGGGTCCTGGGGCTGCCCCCGGCTCCCCATCCTCCGGCCCCAGGACCATCACTCTGGAGTCACCCAGGGGGTCGTGTTGACCACCCACCACGGGTCTCACCATGGACCCCCGCCTTGGCCTCCATGGTCACCCCTCTGCTGGACACACCTGAAATGGAGCTGAAGTCCCCAAGTCCAGGGGCCCTGGGGCTAAAGTGAGGCTCCGGGGGGTGGAGGGGAATGGGGGGAACCAGAGAGGGTGGGGGGCAGGGCTGCAGAGACATGCACGCACACACGTTCCTGGGCTGCTGGGAAACTTTATTGGTGTCTACTCTAGCAAGGGAGGCAAGGGTGCCCTCGGAGCAAGAGGGGTGCCAGGAGCAGCCGTCCAAGGGCGCAGCACAGTGAGGCCCGGGCAGCGCTTCAGTGACGGGGCATCGGTGGGGGACACGTGGCGTGGTGAGGCCCTTGCCCAGGGCCCAGCGGCTTCCCGCACTGCCGCCCTGCCTCTCACCTTGGCCGGGCTCGGTGGGTACCTGGCTCTGAGGGCCTCCTCATTCAGCAGAGGCCTCACCAGACAAGAGCGGCAGTGGGAGAAGGTCTCGAAGCTCTTCCTGCCATGGTAGGACCCCATGCCGCTGCCCCCTGCGGGAGGAGCCGGCTCACCGTGGCCCCAAGACCCCGGCGCCCCTCCTGTGCCCCTTCCCAGAGCCGCCTGGGCCCCCCCCCCCCCCGCCCCCCGGGGGGTCCGCCGAGGCATCCACGCCGGGAACAGTGGCCAGAAAGAGCCTCATCCCAGCCCCGCCACTAGGTGGCTCTGTGACCTCTGGCACGTGCGGCCTCTCTCAGGCCCCAGGTGACCTCTGGGACCCTCTGGGGTCTCAAGGCTGAATGTGGCTGATGGATGTGCCAGCAGAGGGAGAGGTCAGTGGGAGTCTGAGGCCCAGCCCAAGGGTGGGGGGGACACCCGCGGGGGCAGTAGGCCATGAGCTCGGCCCCAGACTCACCCACACCCCCGTAGGGCAGCGAGGGCACGGTGACGTGGACAATGACGTCGTTGGCCGTCACCCCGCCACTAGAAGTCTCCGCGATCATCTTCTTAATCGCCTGCGATAGCCCCGGGGCTCAGCCTGCGGCCTCTGGGACACCCAGCCCCGCCCCACTCGCTGCCTGGGTGCGTCCTGGAGCCGCAAGGACGCGGGAGCTGGTCAAGGCAGAGCCGCCGCGGCCCTGGACCGCTCCCCGCCCCGAGCCCCAGTCTGGATTGCCCACTCTCCCCACGTAGCTTTGTGGAGAGATGGTAAGAGCAGCAGTTCCCAGGACGGCGTGTGCGGCACCGAGGGGTTCATCATCATCTCATTCAACGCTCCGTCCTGATTTCAGAGCTGAGAAGAAAGGGGCTCAGGAAGGTTAAGCGGCTTGCGGTGAACAGTGAGGCTGGGATTTGCTCCCAGGTCTGTGAACCCCTGGATCCTGTTTGCAGGAGCGGCGTGCCCAGGGCCCCAGGACCCTGGAGGAGGGCAGGTCCCCCGGCTTACCTTGTCGTTTAGGGAGAACACGTAGAGGGCCAGGGGCTTCTCGCGCTGGCTGATGAACTGGATGGCTTCCTCCAGGCTGCGCACGCATACGATGGGCATTATGGGCCCGAAGACCTCCTCCTGCATCACCGGGGACTGGGGGTCCACATCCACGAGGATGGTGGGGGCTGGAGCAGGGAAGAAGCCGGTGTCAGCCAGCGCAAAGACCCCAGCCCAGGCAACTGGTTTCTCCCCCAGCCCTTTACAGACAAGGCTGGCAAGTCTTGGCGGGGGAGTGGGGGGGGCAGCCACGGGGCCTCCTCCTGCCAGGCTCCATCCCGGCGGACCACGGAGAGAAGCCTGGATTCACCTACACGGGGGGAGCCCGGGCTCCACACTTCAGGGGCAGGCCCTGTGCCCCGCTGGCCACGTGAGCCCTGCTGGAGCTCTTCAGCCTCCTGGCAACTTGGGGGCCAAGTGGGGTCCCATCTGCTGACCCTCCAGCCCAGGCACTGCGGGCCCCTCCCGCTCGGCACACCTGGGGCTCCTGTGGCCTCTGCTGAAGCTGCCGAGATGCAGAGGAGGTGAAGCCTCCTCTAGGCCTTGAGGGGAGGGGCTTCTGGGCTGGGGAGGGGCCTCCCAGGGGCTGTGTCCAGCCCCTGCCCGCCGAGAGGCCCAGAGCCAACCCAGGGCCACTGGTGAAAGTGACGGACACACACCACGGGGCTGCGTCTGCTCTTCAGGGGTTTGTGCCCACCCGCCGCCCGCTCGCGGGGCCCCTGGCAGCCCTGGCGGGCCGGCGGTGCTCTCCTGAAGGGCACGCACCTATGTACCGGGTGGTCGCATCCCCGGTGCCCCCGTAGGCGACCTTCTGGCCCTCCATCAGGCCCATCACCCTCTGGAAGTGTAGGGAGTTGATGATTCTCCCGTAGTCGCGGGACTTCTTGGCGTCCTCCCCGTAGAACTCCTGTGGAGGAGAGCCTCCAGGTGAGGATGTGGACCCTCATCACGGCCACAGGCTGTGAGGTCACTGGTGACCCCAACCTGGGAGCACACGTGGGCACCGCCCAGTGGAGCAGCAGTCGATGGCACAGCGACACCAAGAACTACAGAGCTGCCACACCCTGGGTGCCCCATGACTTTCCTGGCACATGAAGTGCTGCAAGACAGCTGTGTTGTTTGAAAGAAATACACGCACAGCGTCTGGACATCACACTGGGACCAAACGCGTGCATCCACAGCAAGGAGAATGGAGGGAATACGCCAAGTCAGCAGCGACTGGCTTTAGGTGGTGGGGTTCTGGGTGGAGCCTTTCCCCCTTTATGCTTTTCAATCTTTTCCAAATTATCAACAGTGAGTGTGGATTATTTTCACGATCACAAAAAAATAATCCAGTCTTTTCTCAAGTCCACGTCCATCTCACCACCTGGCAGCCTGTCACACACCCCTGGGGCCAACACTCACTTCCAGGGACTTTGTGAGCTTCTCCACGATTTGGTTCTGGATGGAGGGGTCACACAGGATGTAATCGGGGGCCACGCAGACCTGGCCGCTGTTCATGAATTTTCCCCAGGCAATGCGTCTGTGAAAACCCCAGGTTAGATGACATATCGCCAGCCTGGGGGCTCCCCGGGAACAGGCCTCTGGCTCAGTTAGCCCAGGGTCAGGGCACGAGGAGGTCTGCTGTGAGCTGTCCACCAGGGGGGCCCCTTAGCACCCCACTGGTTTCTAGATCCCATGACCCTGGATTTGCTCACAGGGCCTGCGGTGACCTCATCACTGACTGGCGGGGGGTGTCTGGGGTGGGCGGACTTTATCCCCCTCTTTTCACAGCCTTGAGCCCTGCACAGCCAGGTGTCACTGTGCTCAGGGTGCCACACCCCAGAAGGCTACGTGTGCAGGATACGAGGGAGGGCAGAGCTCTGGCTGGACCCCTCCTCTGCGGGAAGCTTTTCCCCACACCTCTTCTGTGAGCATGGTACCTCCACCCCCAGCTCCTGCCAGGTCCCTGAGGGCAGGGACCACGTCAGTGTCACTCAGAGTGAACTGCCACCCGCCTGAGCATGGCACCTCCACCCCCACCTCCTGCCAGGTCCCTGAGGGCAGGGACCACGTCAGTGTCACTCAGAGTGAACTGCCACCCGCCTGAGCTGGGGGGCAGCCAGGCCAAGCCCCCTCACCTGCAGGCGACGTCCAGATCACAGTCCTTGTCCATGTAGCAGGGGTTTTTGCCCCCCAGCTCCAGCGTGACGGGGGTCAGGTGCTTGGCTGCTGCAGCCATCATGACGACCTTGCCCACCCCGGGGCTCCCGGTGTACAGGATGTGGTCAAATCTCTCCTTGAGCACCTCCATGGTTTCAGGGACACCCCCACTGACCACGGGGTACAGATCCTTCCAAGAGAGGACAGAGGTGAGGCTCAGAAAGGACCACAGCCCCCTCCCCACGTGGCTGGGCAGTCGACACCAAGTGGACCCCCTCGCTCGGCTCAGGGGCTCCAGTCATCCCAATGGGAGTGGCCAGCTGTCCTCACCCCACCCGTGGCTTGGGCCCTGGCTGCAAGAATTCACTAGTTCTCAACCCCTGAAGACACGGCCCCGCCCCAGGTCTCCGTGTGCCCTAGAGAGCCTGTCACCTTGTCCAGGTACTGGGGGAGGATGGTGGCCAGCAGGCTCGCTGTGTTCTCACTCAGCTCCGACGGCTTGAGGACCACCGCGTTCCCTGCAGAGTACACGGAATCAGGGCCACGCTGGGGCCACCCCCCTGCTCTGCCCTCCCAGGGACCAAGGGCGCATGGTGGGCGGTGAGGCTGTGTGGACATCTGAGCCTGGCTGGGCCTGGGCACCAGCAAGCCCGGTCCCCACAGCCTCCCGTGAGAGCCGGACCCTCCTATGGCTCCCTGACCCTAGGCCGCCTCTTGGCACAGGCCTGAGCCCCCCACCCCAGGCCCTCCCCTCTGCAGTGGAGAAGAGGGATCCCTCCTGGCTCCCCGACCCAGAACGGGGCCCATGGTACCTGCAGCAATGGCGCCCACCATGGGCTGGATGGTGAGGTTGAAGGGGTAGTTCCAGGTGCCGATGATGAGGACCACACCCAGGGGCTCTGAGTGGAGGTAGGGCTCATCCTGCTGAGTCTGGGGGGTCTTCTCCGTGGGCTCATCCGCAGCCCACTCAGCGAGTTTCTTGATCATGTAGTCGATCTCCTCCAGGACGTACACGATCTCCTCGTAGTAGGCGGTCCATTCGTTCTACAGCGAGAGGGCTCCGTGAGCCTTGCTGGCCCCAGCGTGAGGGCCACACAGCCGGGGCTCCGAGCAGAGGCTCCAGGGCTCGCGGTGGTCCTGGCTCGCTGTTTCCCAGCTTTGTGACCCTGAATGACCTTCCTGACCTCAGTCTCCCAATCTGCAAAATGGGAACATGACTGTCCCTCATGCTCCAGGTGGGCCCATTGGACACAACCTGGCTTGTTCTGCTGCCCACAGGAAGGGGGCCATTCACTGTGGGCTCCCCAGCCCAGGGGGCCAGGCAAGAAGGCACAAAGGGACAGAGCTGAGGATTAGCCTTCGAGTGGTGGGTCTGTGAGGGCCCCTTTCTGCCAGTGCTGGGGGCCCAGACAGGTTGGACACATCGAGCATGAGGTGCCTGAGGGCACCTCAGACCTGAGTCGTGATTTGAGGGTCACTAGTGAGTCGGGGGGAACTGAGCCGAGGGGTGTCCGGGAAGGCTTATAAGATGAAAACGAGACTTGAAGCCAGGACGGAGCCCTAAGAAGAACACTCGGCTGAAGTGGCTTCAGGAAAGAGGCCACCAAAGAGAGTCAGGAGAAAATCCAGGAGACCCTCAGCCAGCAGAGGAAGCCAGTGTGCAGGGCTTCCGAGAGAGGGGTGCAAAGTGGGATACACAGCTCTTCCGTGAACTTTGGCTGTGCAGAGCAAGACAGAAGTCGTGAGGTCAGCACTGGGTTTTCTTGCCTTTGTTTTTTGCTGAAAGATGAGAAATCTTGAGAGATTAAAAAAAAAAACACAAAAAAAAAACATTGGCCAAAGGCCAGGAAACGGTAGGGGGATGGGCTCCACAGCCCCTCTGGTCTCCTCCAAGGCCAGGGGGACAGAAGGGTGGAAGCAGGCCCAGGTGACTTGGGGGCAGCGAGGGGGAGGGGCTGAGAATTCGGAGGGGTCTGATTTTACCCAGGGGGAGGAGAGGATGGGGAGGGAGCGAGGGAGGACGCCCAGCAGAGCAGACTGCCCTCCGCGCAGCCAAGCTGGGCTGTTCCCTGGTGTGGAGAACCCGGCCCGCACGGGGCTGAGAGCTGAAGGAAAGAAGAGGCCGAAAAGGGGTGGCATCGTGTGCTGGGCTGGGTGGAGAAAGGCGTGAAGCCAGGAGGGGGCATGGCGCGTGGGGCCTGGGGCTCCGCAGGACGCAAGGAGAAGCCGGCGCGCCCCATCTCACCGGCCGCGCTTTCCCCTCCGTAAAAGGCTCCTGAGGCGGCCGGAGTGTTTCGGGGGCTAAGTGTAAAGAGCCGGGCGCAGAGCCTGTCCCGCGGCGCGCAGCCGACGTCCTGGGCGCACGCAGCCCTCTCCTGCCCGCGGACGGTCGGGGCGCGCCTTGCGGAGGTCGGCGGCCAGCGCGCCCACGAGGTCCTTCTCGCGCTCGCGGATCAGGCGCCGCAGCCCCTCCAGCTGCTGGACGCGGCACTGGAGCGGGCGCGTCTTGCCCGCGTTGAAGGCGGCTCTGGCCCGCTGCACCACCTCGCTGATTGTGCTCATGGTTCCTGAGGACAGAGGGCTCCTTGGAGCCGGGAGGAGGGCGCGCGCTCCCCGGCCGCCCACTGGGACCCGGGGTCCCCAGGGCAGCACCCACCCTCACTGGTGATTTTATAGGAAGAGGAAGACCTCCCTGGGAGCACCGGGAAATGGCCTCCTTTTGCCTTCTCGATTCCCTACCCCTGTTGTCTTGGACTCCTCTGGCCGTCAGCGTACTCCCTCTCTGAGCGGATGACAGACCCCCAAGGGAAGCACCAGGCAGCAGTGGCGGTGGGTTCTTGGCAGCGCGCTGGGCGCAGGCCCTTCCTGGCATCGCTCAGGCCCCATGCCCGCCTCTACCTTAGTGCAGAGCTGGGGACTCTCCCAGGCAATCACTCCAAGTGCTCTGCACGCCCAGCCAGGGCACTCTCCAGATCAGACTAAAGGAGACGGGTCGTGATTCCACACCCACGCTGAGGAAAGAAAACCCAGCATCAGGATTCCCACACCACCTCTCTGGCCGAGCCGTCATTCTCAAAAGCACTGGCGGCTTCCCAGACACAACCAGGCTTGGTGTTTAAACCCGTGTGTGCCTGTAACACCTGTGAGACAGACAGACTCAACAGAGCTTCAGATTTCCACAAAAAAGCTACCCGTACAGGAGACCATGCTGGCAAAGTGGGATGGCTCTGCTGGGAGGCACTTGGCTACGCCCAGCAAAAAGCCTTTAAAATCTATGTCTCTGTGACGCGTAGTAGGTCCACATTCAGGAGCTCGTAGAAATTAGAGCATTCCTAAACATTCATGAAGAAGAAAGTTCATCAGGTTTATACATAACAGAGAGAGATACTGGAAACATCCTAAATGTCCATCGGCAGGAGACAATTTCAAAGACGTCTGCTGCACCCACGTGCCAGGTGATCGTGCAGTCATTAGGACAGAGATGGACAAGTGTTTCAGCACCTTTATAAGGGCGCTCTCTGTACCAGATGTGTCCCGGGCGTGAGGGATAAGAAACAACAGGTTCCAGAACAACAGATACCCCAGGCGAGTGCGTGCCTGTTCACGCGAGAGCCCAGAGGGGCGGCCCCGCCCCCTCCCCGGCCTGGTGACTGCGGCGGGGGGGGGGGGGGGGGGGGGGGGGGGGGGGGGGGGGGCGGGGGGGGATGGGAGGTTGGTGGGGGATGAGAGGTGATCTTCATTTGCACCTTCTGGAGGGCTTCCATTTTTGCAGTGAACTTGCATTTTTAAAAAATGTTTGTTACCTTTTTGAATAGGTAACACAGGCTCATGGTAGAAAATGGAAAAGATACAAAAGGGACACGGAGAAAAGTAAGTGTTCCTCTTCCCTTCTCCCCCAGCAATTCCTCCCCTGACATCAGAAAAAAACCACAATAAGCCTATTTCCATTTGGCAAAAAAATTAAATACCATATCTACATCTATGTAGACTTGGTATATGTAATACATATGGTATATGTGTATATATTATCATACATAGTATATATAAATTTTTTGCAAAATGGAAATAGCCATTTATAGATGTATATGTGTGTATGTGTATATATGTATATATATGAAATCCTGCTTGAATTCCAGCAAGTGGCTTCTGATTCCTCCCATCACCTCCCCTCTCCGCAGCACTGACCCCCACCCTGGCTTTCGGCATGGAGAGGAGGGCCCTACTGGCATCCAGGGCGCCCCAAACCTGGCGTGCCACGGCCCCCTCCCTAGGTCCAACGGGAAATCGGAGGGAGCCCTCTGGGATCCCTCGGCCCAGCCTGCCATGGGCCAGGCCACCCTGCTGACCGTGACCCCAGCCACACAGCCCGGCAGGAAGGTCCTGCTTCCCTCCCC
>RJWK010048201.1:5940-17121 GCA_004363435.1 Platanista minor | reverse complement strand
CTCCAAAGATAGATACATACAGACACACACACACACACACACACACACACACACACACACACACACACACACTTCTGTTTTAAGAGAGAGAGAACGGGGCTTCCCTGGTGGCGCAGTGGTTGAGAGTCCACCTGCCGATGCAGAGGACGCGGGTTCGTGCCCCGGTCCGGGAAGATCCCACATGCCGCGGAGAGGCTGGGCCTGTGAGCCATGGCTGCTGAGCCTGCGCGTCCGGAGCCTGTGCTCCGCGACGGGAGAGGCCACAACAGTGAGAGGCCTGCGTACCGCAAAAAAAAAAAAAAGAGAACAAGAAGGGAATGGGAGACACACACTGAAATTTTAACAGCGGGCTTTTTCTAGTTGGTAAGATTATGAATGATTTGAATTTTTCCCTTTTGTGCTTATCAGTAGTTTCTAAAATGTCTGTAATATACACAAATTACTTTTTTATGGCAGAATATACATAAAATTTACCATTTTAATCATTTTTAAGTGTGCAGTTCAATGGTATTAAGTACATATACATTGTGGTGCAGCCATCACTACCGTACAACCCCAGAACTTTTTCATCATCCTCAACATAAACTCCAAACCCAGTAAACTAATTCGTCATTCTCTCTACTGCCAGTGGTTGGCAGCCACCTTTCTCCTTTCCATCTCTATGAATTTGACTATTCTAGGTGCCTCATATAAGTGGAATCGTACAATATTTTTGCCCTTTTGTGTCTGGCTTATTTAGCATAATGGTTTTCAAGGTTCATCCATGTTGTAGCATGTGGCAGAATTTCATTCTTTTTTAAGGCTGAATAATATTCCATTGTTGTGTATACCACATTTTGTTTATCCATTCATCTGTCAATGGACACTTGACACTTGGATTGTTTCTACCTTTTGGCTATCGGGAATAATGCTGATATGAATATGGGTATACAAATATCTCTTTGAGACACTGCTTTCAGTTCTTTTGGATATATAGCCAGAGGTTGAAGCGCTGGATTATATTTTAAGTTTATATTTAATTTTTTGAGGAACTGCCATGCTGTTTGCCACAGAGGCTGTACCATTTTACATTCTTACCAGCAGGGCACAGGGGTCCTAATTTTTCCACATCTTCACCAACACTTGTTATTTTTATTTTCTTTTTTTTAATGATCGCCATTCTAAAGGGTGTGAAGTGGTATCTCACTGTGGGTTTTTTTTGTTGTTTTTTTTTTTTCTGCTGTACGCGGGCCTCTCACTGTTGTGGCCTCTCCCGTTGCGGAGCACAGGCTCAGCGGCCATGGCTCACGGGCCCAGCCGCTCCGCGGCATGCGGGATCTTCCCGGACCGGGGCACGAACCCGTGTCCCCTGCATCGGCATGCGGACTCTCAACCACTGCACCACCAGGGAAGCCCATACATTTATTTTTGGCTGCATTGGGTCTTCATTGCTATGTGTGGGCTTTCTCTAGCTGCAGTGAGCGAGGCTACTCTTTATCGTGGTGCACGGGCTTCTCACTGCAGTGGCTTCTCTTGTTGCAGAGCACAGGCTCCAGGCGCACAGGCTTCAGTAGTTGTGGCATGTGGGCTCAGTAGTTGTGGCACACAGGCTTAGTTGCTCTACAGCATGTGGTATCTTCCCGGACCAGGACTTGAACCCGTGTCCCCTGCCTTGGCAGGCGATTCTTAACCACTGCGCCACCAGGGAAGCCCCTCTAGTGGTTTCGATTTGCATTTCGCTAATCCAAACTACTTATTTTTTAAATCCAGTTTTGCCTGAATCAAATCCTTTGTTCTTTATTTCTTGATAATATGGACCTTTTCCTCCTTTTTTGTACTTAATCTTTGCACTATGGTTTTTTAAAATTGTTGTAAAAAACACATAACATAAAATTTACATTCATAACCATTTATAAATGTAAAGTTCAGTATTGTTAAGTAAATGCACACGGTTGTGACCAAACCCAAATTACTTTTATAATGATAAGAAGAAAGAAAAGGCTATTAAAAAAGAGGAAGAAGAAAGATGTGGATTCTCAGGCCCTGGAGATGTTCACACACTTTGGCTCAGTCTTGACAGGGACCTGCATTCATCTACTGAGCACCTCCAATGCACTGGGCTCTGTGCCAGGCAGGGGGCTCCAAGGTGAGTGTGGTCTGATCTCTGCCCTCAGATTTCAACCTCTGTGGGAAATAGTTATACCCAAGGCTGCTGTGGGCCCAGCGGGCCACACTGTCTACAGGTGCAGCATGGGGAGGGCAGCACAGATGAGGTGGCATGTGAGCTGAGCCCCAAAAGACGAGCAGACATTTGCAGGCGTGTGAGGGCAGAGAAGAACTGGCCTGTGCTGTTGGGCTGTGGCAGCCCCTACATAAACACTTGTTAATGATTTATGTCTGTCTTCCCTACTCGATTATAAGCTTCATGAGAGCAGGGCCAGCTAGTCTTTTTCACTGTTGAACCCTGCTATGCCCAGCACAGACAGGGGTAAGATGAATACTTGCTGAAAAAATGAGCAGGTGAGCAGAAGGAAAAGGAGAGAGGAGATGTCTCCTGCCAGAATCTTGGCCACGAGAGGCAGACAGCATGGCTGTACTCCATGGGGGAGGGGGTGGAGGGAAGCATTACAGGGATGATGGAGACGGGAGCATGCCAAACACTGCACTACAGGAGCCAGTGGAGAAGGAGAGTTTGAACACCAAGTATGAGAGAACTGAAGGGCTTGACTGCTGGGTAGGGGGCTGGGGGAAAGGGGAGAGGCAGGGGTGCAGGGTCACTGGGACGAGAGGGGTCTCTCTTTTTAAGAGACTCGTATGGCCAATATGAAAAAGACAGGAGATGCCAGTCGCTGACAAGGATTGAAGCAACTAGAACTCTCATACACTGCTGGGAGACTGTTCTTCCAGGCTATAGACAGCACTCTGGTTGCTGGTTGGTTCAAGCTACCATTTGGGCCAATCAAGGGAACCCCAACATCTACACTTGGACTATCAGACATGAAGCGCTCTGTGTCCAGAGCAATTTCCAAGATGGGCCTCAATCCAGGGGACATGGAACAACCAAGAGCCCGGAGTTGGCTCTGTGCTCACCAGGGTCCAAAATGTCAACTTTGCCCACGTGCCTCCTTGCGCCTCATCTCACGTCAGGCAGCTGGCAGGACTTCAGTCAGCAGAGGGTGGACTCTGCTCTTTTCAAGGAGCACACGGTGCAGGCTCTGGGCACTCTAGTGATCTCCATCAGGGCGTGCAAAACCCCTCTGCTTGAGAGGCCTCTATGCACACCCAGTCAGGCACCAGCATCCTACCCCCTGCTGGTAGTCCAACTTGCCTACCAGACGAGTGGCACATGTGCCAACACGAAGCTCACACAGGGCAGCGCTGCTTGACACCTGCATAGCTCCAGTCTGAGGGAAGGATTCTGTGTGTGGTTTGTATTTTTACTGCACCTCCCTTTCCAATTTGGAGGTTGTTATCACTGAGTTACCAAATGCCACTTAACCTACTGTGAGGGAGCACAGAGAAGCGCCCAGCAGCCCTGGGATGAGGCTGCAGTCCAGAAGGGGGGATGAGATGAGCACAGATGATTCAATGAGGACTTAATAGAAGGCAAAGTGTAATCAGGAGCCACACTGTGTGCTCTCACTCTAAGTGCTGCAGGAGTTCAGAGGAGTAAGGGGTCAAGTAGGGGTAGGGTGACCAAGGAAGGTCCTGGAGCAGAGGAAGAGAAGACCATTACAGGTGAGGGAGACAACAACTGGAACCTTTATGGAAACCCGCAGAACTCAAGGGCTAGCCAGGCCTGGACTCACGTGGGACAGGCTCACAGGCCGCTCTTTCAACCAGGAGACAGGCCACAGACAGCAGGCCTCCCTCAGCCCCACCCAGGTCCCTGGAACACATGCTCCACTGTCCTCAGCCTGACCACAATGCCACACGAGCTGGGTCCCACTCATGCTGGCCTGGAAACTGGGAAGTACCTGGCATAGGGCCCCTCCACTTCCTCCACATGATTGCCTGGATCTCCAGGGTGACCATCAAGGGGTCGTTTTTGTGGTCAGGAAATGCCTGTGGCAGCTGGAGACACCACAGGCCCTCTCTGAACTCTTCTGAAGTGGAGACCACATTCCCAAAGATTCTCAACTGCCTAAACTCTAGCTCCAATCTCTTGCTTCTTCTTGGTAGGCTCATCTTGGCATGGCGGGTGACTGATCTTTCTCCAGGTCCATTAGGTCCCTTCAGATTACCCTAAGCTCAAAGACAGAACACTGAGAAACAGAACAGCAGGTGCTAAGTTGTGGTATTGCTCGATGGTTTTTAACCTTGGCTGCACACTAGAGCCACCTAAGGGACTTCTTAAAAGTACTCAAGTCCAAGCACTTCAACAGGCACTGTGCAAAGAGAAGACTAATGGCTAACAAACATGTGAAAAGGTGCTCAACCGTATTAGTCATTAGGGAAATGCAAATTAAAACCACACTGTGATATCATCACACACCCACCAGAATGGCTAACATGAAAAAGTTAGAAAATACCAATTGTTGGCAAAGATGTGAAGCAACCAGAACTCTCATACAACCCTGAGGGAGTATAAATTGGTACAGTCACTTTGGAAAATTATTTGGCATAAGGTACTAAAGCTGAACATACTGATTTTCATACCTGCCCAACAATTCCGTGTCCAAGTATGGACCTAACAGAAATACAAGCAAACATACTCTAAGACACCAATGAATGCTCACAGCAGCAGTAGTCATAATAACCCTAAATTGCCAACAACCCAGATAACCCAAATATAGATAAATGGAGGAATACCCACATGGTATACCTATAGCAATGAGAATAAACTAACTACTACAATATTAACTAACTAAACTAACTAACAACTACAAGCAACAGCTTTGATGAACCTTACAAACACAATGCGGATCTGAAGAAGCCAGACACAAAATAATATATTCTGTATGATTCCATTTATATAATATAAAGCTTGAAAACAAGCAAAACTAATTTATACCATTAGAGATGAGAATGGTGGTTACCCTTTGGGGCACCAGGGGATGCAGGCAATGCTGTTTCTTGATTTGGAAGCAAATTACTCAGGGTAAGTTCACTTTGTCAAAATTCACCAAGATTTACACTTGTGCTTTTTTTCTTTTTCTTCTTCTTCTTTTTGCATGTATATTATCTTTCAATAAAGACTTAAATAAATTTTTTTTTTTTTTAAACCCAGATCAGGGCTTCCCTGGTGGCGCAGTGGTTGAGAGTCCGCCTGCCGATGCAGGGGACACGGGTTCGTGCCCCGGTCCGGGAAGATCCCACATGCCGTGGAGCGGCTGGGCCCGTGAGCCATGGCTGCTGGGCCTCCACGTCCGGAGCCTGTGCTCCGCCACGGGAGAGGCCACAACAGGGAGAGGCCCGCGTACCGCAAAAAAAAAAAAAAAAAAAAAAACCCAGATCAATTCAGTCAGTATCTTTGGGGTGAGAGTGAGGCCCAGACATCAGTATTTTTTAGTATTCTAGATGACTGTAATGTGCAGCCAGGATGGAAAGCCACTGGTTTAATTTCTTGGGAAAAGCAGGCCCATTCAAAGGCCGTAAATTGTCCTAACAAAAGGTACTTCCAGCTTGGTGGGGTGAGATACTGGGGTGGGAAGAGGTCAGACTTTGTTGATGTGATGAAGCCTCCTGCATGGGCAGAGGAAGTATTGCAGCATGGTGTTGTAATGTGCTTCTTCCCTGGCAGTGTCTGTTGAAACCTGGTTGCATCAGCTTGTAATGGTATGTAATGGGAACGAAGTGGGCCCTGGTCCCACCTCAGGCAAGGTGGGGTGTGTAGGTCCCACTCAGGGTGTCTATGTTTGTGGGTAACAGCCAACTCTGGGCTCCAGATGATGCCCCAACTCCCTGGCCTCTGGGTCCAGATTAGGAACTTGCAACATCTTGCTGAGGACCACGTCAGGCTTGGCTCAAGTGCCTGGTTTGAGAATTTTCCTTCCACTCCATGTGGTTAGTGGCAGCCAACCTAGCAATGGCTGAATTCTTGGAAAGGACAAGACAGGACATGGACTTACACACTAAACAGGGGTTCTGCCCACTTGGGCCCCATCTACCCTCCCAGAAGTGCATGGAGCACAAACATTCTGCTATGGGAGGAGCAGTGCAGAGAGGCCTCAGAAGCCTCCCCCAGCCCTCCAGGGCCCTCCACTTTCCAGCCCTGGGCTGGCTCCTCTGGCCATGTTCCTGCATATCTGCCTTCCTGCACTGCGTTTACAGAGCAAGAATGAACAGGATGGGCCTCTTGCACCTCCGCTGGTCAGGACACTGGGGGGCCTTGGTTGGGCTCACTTGGCTAAAGTACACAGAGTGGCCTGGGCTGAAAGAGAATAAGCTGAACTGAAAAAGGCTACATCACTTGAGGGTAGCCACACTAAAAACAAACAAACCTATCTCCAGCTGCCCAGTCCCCACTCCTCAAATTAAAAAGAAAAATCCTGGGCTTCCCTGGTGGCGCAGTGGTTGAGAGTCCGCCTGCTGATGCAGGGGATGCGGGTTCGTGCCCCGGTCCGGGAAGATCCCACATGCCGCGGAACGGCTGGGCCCGTGAGCCGTGGCCGCTGAGCCTGCGTGTCCTGAGCCTGTGCTCCGCAACGGGAGAGGCCACAGCAGTGAGAGGCCCGCGTACCGCCAAAAAAAAAAAAAAAAAAAAAGAAAAGTCCTTAAAGGTAAAAGAATCATGAATAAGGAAGCCAGAGTATGAGTGTCTCTTCACCAAAGCTGCAGCTCTCCATTTCCCTGGCTTTGGGCTCCTCCCTGTGAAATAGACGTTAATGCCTCCCAGGCCTCTTCCTCCTGCCCAGGAGGTCCACAATCTGCTGGAGTGGGTCAGGAAGGCTGGACCCTGAGGGCTGCCCCTGGCTGGGACCTCAGCCCCATGTGCTGCCTCACCTCCCAGTCTGTGAAATACCACAGTGGCAACCCTTGCCACCCAGAGTGGCACTACCTCTTCCTGTCATCTTTAAGAAGCATTCATGATACATTTCCTTTTGTGCTTCAGGAAATGGGTGGCCAGGAAGAGATCTTGATTCTATTTTTCCCCTAGAGGTACATGTGCTTCAAACGGGTGTACCAATTCAATAGAACGGAGGGCTGACAGGGTAGTAGGGTGAGGAAGTGAGAGAATCCAGAGTGTGCTTCAGCAGGAGAGTCGTGTAAGCTGATCTCAGAGGTGGCCGTTGGACAGCTCGGCTGCTGTGGGGTGTGAGATGTGATGCTTCTACAAGGCCGTGGGCCTCAGTGATCTCCAGTTTATCCTCAGGCCAGTGGACAGACAAGCACATGGCACTCCCCAGAGCAAAACCATCAGAGAAGATACTGACCTGGAAGCACAGAGGCCCAGCAGGTCCTAACTGAGGGACCTCTAATGTCACATTTGGGGAATCCCACCCAGACATGGCCTGGATCTCCCCCAAACATCCACTCTACCGTAAGACCCAGCAAGGGTCTGTTATCCAGGAGGGTATATAATCCTTTTCTGAAACTGTTGATATTTTCCAGCCTGTCATATAATTTCTGAAAGTCATTACAAATTCTCTCTCCAGGTTTCCTTCTATTTACATGTTTATTTTCCTTCTCAAAACATTCCAGTAAATCACATTTCCCCACCCTATGGGGATGTCACTAATCCAGTACCCTCTACTATGTGTTCTAGTTAACAACTAGAAAGTGAATTTTCAAAAGCCCCAGTAGCCCAGAGATGTCACAGAGCTCACACACAGCATTCCGAGGAGGATCTCTCAGGGCTCATGCAGGGACCATTCTTGTTTTAGATGTAAATCAGAAGTTTCTGTATGGGCAGAGTCCCAGTAGGAAACAGATGCACATTGCACAGGTAACAAGGAGAGCTTAAAGATGGACTGTTTCCAAGGGGGTGAGCAGCATTAAGGAAACTGATAAGGGAAGGAGAAGCACCCTGGAGCCAGCAACAGTGGGGAGTAATTACCACTGCCTGGAGGGAGGAAGAGGTGGAAGTGTTACTAGGACCCTGAGAGAGCTGCAGGAGAGGGCTGCTGGGAAGAGTGGTGACTTTAGGGAGAAGAACACAGACCTGACCTGAGGCTTGGCGTGGGAGGGAGCTGGTGAGGGCGTTACGGATAAAGTACCCTCATGCACCCCAAAATCACTCTCTTATCTCCTGCAGGGTCTTCAATTGGCCAAACCCAACTGGCAGCATGAGTGCATGGAGCCTGGTTGATGCAATCCACAAAGGCCAAATACTGGGAGTGTGGGAAAGGGTAGAATAACGGGTAGGGGCAGGCTGGTGGGGGACACCTGGTGTGGTCATCTAGTTTAGCAGCCATTTAAAAGGAGTCAAGGGCTTCCCTGGTGGCGCAGTGGTTGAGAGTCCGCCTGCCGATGCAGGGGACACGGGTTCGTGCCCCGGTCCGGGAAGATCCCACATGCCGCGGAGCGGCCGGGCCCGTGAGCCATGGCCGCTGAGCCTGCGCGTCCGGAGTCTGTGCTCCGCAACGTGAGAGGCCGCAAAAAAAAAAAAATAAATAAATAAATAAAAAATAAAAGGAGTCAATTAGAAGTTAATGTGCTGTAATGTGGTACCCTCGCCACAAATAAACGGGACAAGAGGTAGTCAGAGACAGAGATGACCATGAAAAAAGGTTTAAGGAAGTTTAGCACAGTGATCTGAGTTCCCAGCATCAAGGGGGACAGATAGCTCTACTCAGTGTAATAATTCCAAGGTAAACATGTATGTTCATAAAGATTATTCTAAATTATCAGCAAAACATTAAATGTGGTCACTGTACTACTTGACAGAGCTTCAGCAGGGGAGAAGATTATGACACAGTTTAGAGACACCATAAATCCATCCAAAAGAAGTGTAACAAACTTTGGGTTAAACACGTCAGGTTATTCACACATCTCAATCTCCTTTCTCTCCTGAAGTGCTACTAAAATGCCAGTCAAAAAGTAAAATGGTATAAATCCTCAAGAGCAAACAGAATGGTAAAGAGACATCGGTGGATGAGAAATTGGCCCACAGAGGGGTATACTGACAGGAGGCAAGCCACTTCCCCCTCAGAATCCTGCGGGAGCTAAGACCTTGGGGAGACCAGGTATTATGACGGTGGGGGTCAGGTACAGAGTAGGTGGGGTAAGGAACCAGGGCAAATGTTTGGAATCCTCCCAGATCCCACCCCATACTCTGTCCCACACACCAGGAGACTGAAGACACTAAACAGGAGAGACCCTGGCAGGAGAGAAGGCAGATGACCACAAGGATGAAAACAGAGAGATGAGGGCAAAGTCTGAAGACCGAACAGTGGGACTCTGCATACCCCACCCTGCCGCAGGCACAGATCACCTTGTACCAGAGTACAGTGAGTTTAAAACATGGCTGCAATTTTTTTTGACACTTCTTCCATTGAGAGGTAGGCCTCTGTCTCCTTCCCTGAATCTGGGCGGGCTTGTGACAATAGTGGAAGTGATGCTATGTGACAGCAAAAGCCAGGCCATAAAAGGCCATGCAGCTTCCATACTGCTGGCTGGAATATTCACACTGGAGTCCTGAGCTACCACACAAGAGGTCCAACTGCCAGACCGTTGTCCTAGAGAGGCCATGTATAGTCTCTCTGGTCTCCAGTCCCAGCTTCACCCCCTCTTCCAACTATCCCTGCCAAGTGAAGAACCAACTTGGAAGTGGATCCTTCAGCCCCAGCTGGTTCCAACTTCCAGCCATCTCAGCCTAGGCCCCAGACACTGTGGAGCAGAGAAGAGCCGTGCCTTTTCCCAGTTCCTGACTTGAAGCGCAACAAAATGGTTGTTGTTTATGCTACTAAGTATTGGGGTGGTTTGTTATGCAGTAACAGTAACTGGAACAGGGAGTTAGAATGCTTCTCTTGAGAAGCCACATGGCTCTAGAGAAATGGCTCTCAACAAGGTGATTCTGCCCCCCAGGAGACATTTGGCAACGTTTATTGACATTTTTTGAACTCTGGGAAGGGGGTTACTATTGGCACCTGATGGGCAGAGTTCAGTGATACTGCTAAACATTCTACAATGCACAAGAGCTTCTGACAACAAAGAATTATTTGGCTCCAAATGTCAACATGCCAAAGTTGAGAAAGCCAGCTCTAGAGAAAAGTCTGACATTCAGAGGCTTGTTAATGAAAAGACTGGCTTGCTTCCTATAGTGATGCCCCAGTTGATAAGTTTTCCCCAAATACAGTTTAATTCAGCTTTTCATTGCTTCATTCATAAATATCAATAGATATTTTTGATGTTTGAGGAAAGCTTCCAACAGGAAGGAGAGAGAGAAACCAAAAGAAGCCAGGTAGAAAAAAAGACAATTTAGAGAATACAAGAATATTAAAACAAAACTAATAGACACATGAAAAATAAGTAATACCTTCAGAGAGATAAGCGGGAGATAGTATATCCATAAAACATGACTGTAATATTATGAAAAAGGAAAAATCAGAAACAAGAATGAGTACTTCTGTATTAAAAATATACAAGCCAAAAATATAAAAGCCAAAATTTAAAAAAATCAACAGAAGGATTGGAAGATAAAGGCAAGGAAGGTGGGGCACCTCGCCCTCTGAGACCAGAGGCACTGCCTGGGCCCCTTCTGTTCCACTGAGCCTAAGCCCCACCCCAAGCCTTTTCCAGCCTTGTGGGTCCTAAGCATAGACCCTGCCCACCACCCAAACCCTGCCTCTGCTTAGGCCTCGTCCTCCACAGCCAAGGCCTTTTCCACCTTTTTTTTTTCTTCTACTCTTTTTTACTATTGTGGTTCTGATTTACCTCCCAGTTGTTGCTTAACCTATACTTTTATTTTTATATTCTTTCTAACATATCTGTTTCCTAGTCTAATTTTCTTTTTTACTCTTTGTTATTGTTCTCCTTTTATTTTTTGTCACCCCGCATGGCTTGCGGTATCTTGGTTCATGTGCCGGGGGTCAAGCCAGGGGTTGGGTCAAAGCTCCTGTGGTGGGAGCTCCAAGTCCAAACCACTGGACTAACAGATAACCTCAGACCCCAGGGAATATTCATCAGAGTGAGGTCTCCTGGAGGTCCTCATCTCAGCACCAAGGTCCAGCTCTGCCCAACAGCCTACAAACTCCAGTGTTGGAAGCCTCAGGCCAAACAACCAGTAAGACAGGAACACAATCCCACCCATCAAAAAAA
>RJWK010048200.1:0-17022 GCA_004363435.1 Platanista minor | reverse complement strand
GTATATGTGTGGGGTTTTTTTGTTTTGTTTTGTTTTGTTTTTTTTCGGTACGCCGGGCCTCTCACTTTTGTGGCCTCTCCCGTTGCGGAGCACAGGCTCCGGATGCGCAGGCTCAGCGGCCGTGGCTCACGGGCCCAGCCGCTCCGCGGCATCTTCCAGACCGGGACACGAACCCGCGTCCCCTGCATCGGCAGGCGGACTCTCCACCACGGCGCCACCAGGGAAGCCCCATATATGTGTGTTTTTAAGTCTTAATATGACTGCATATCTGATATGCCCTTTAAATGCGTCAAGTGTTTTTTAATACTTTATGTGGAGGTAAATTATGTGGAATAATTTTCATCAGCATTGACCACAGTAAAATTCATAGTTTTATAAGCTTGTGTAGCCTTTAAAAAATTATTTTGATCTGTATCTTTTGAAATCCTTCTTCCATTTCTTGATTACATTTATTTCTCTGAATATTAAGCAGTGGGCTTCAACAGGCTAATTATAAGAGCTGAAATCCTCAGAGTTCTGGCCTCTAATTCAGGCCATACTTGAATTCACAGAATGGCTGGATAATCTGATGTTTGCCTGCTGTGATCTTTATTGCATGTGAAAATACTTGATTCTCCTAATGAGAGGAAAGAGAAGTTCTTTGTGATTTGAAAGAAAAAGTTGTAATTGAATTTTTGAGGATGTTATTAGGTCACAGTAATGATGCTTACACAGAAGATTTAGATTGATAGGGTTTTTTTAAACCTCTCTGTGGGTGGATTCCCTGCCGGGAATTTTAGATGTTGATAGTAATGTATAGTTGGATCTGCCCCTGGATGGTGTGGGCTTGGTCCTTTCACACTTACTATTTTAATATGGGGTTCTTCCCTTATTTTGATAACTTTAACTTTCATAGGAAAATCAGTCACCTGTTATGTATGCCTTATGCTGAGGTCACACGTGCTCTATCTAGCACAGGAAGCACAGATGCACAGTACCGCAGCAAGGTCAGCATCACCGTGTAGGCTCTCTCCGAGAGAAGTCAGTAAAGCTGCACCACAGCACGATGTGAGTGCAGCCCGCTGTAGTGTCCCGCCCGGTAAATACCGCTCCTCTGTGCCGTGGCTGCTGGCCATCGACCTACACGTGATGACCTGGGTGGTTTACTCCCAGGATGCGTCCTTGCTCTTTCAGAATTTCTCTGCATTCCATCTTCAGCTGTATTCAGTTGAGATGCACTGGGCCACTGGGAGGTTTGTGTTCATACATGTGTACTGTGGCGTTGACTGCCTTCTTTTAAGAGTACATGTACTTTGTAAAAATCTTGAGATCCACCCCCCTAAAAAAAATTCAAGGGTCTGTGAGAGTCAGAATCAGCAAATGTTTCCAAATTATGCAGGATGCAAAGAGGGCGTATAACTGGTTGTCAGTCAATCTGTATATTCTCCAGAGTTGTAATACCAGCTGTTCCTAAGAAATACCCTTTTTCTCACCTCCATTGTGGGGTCCAAAGAGTGATGGAGAGAGAGAAAAAATTGTTTGCCACTTGCATATGCTGAGCAGAAATAGTTTGAAATGGACGTCCGCCTGAAAGCCCTGGTTTGCCAGGGCGTTGAGTATTTCAACCTCATAAATACCATTTGTGACCTGAGTATGGATACAGGTTTAATTTAAGTGAAAGAAATTTAAGATAGAAATGTTCATCCTCAACTGCATCTTGCACTTACAGTTTAAATGTGATTGAAGAAACAATTGAGATAGGTGGAATGTCGCAAACTAGGAAATTGACTATTTTAAATAATGTTTTCTCCCTTTGGAAAGTCCTCCAGCCTGCTCCGCATCAAGTGATAACTAACCTCCCTGAAGGGGTTCGGCTTCCAACAACTCGACCCACTAGGCCACCTCCTCCTCTCATCCCATCATCCAAAACCACAGTGGCTTCAGAAAAACCATCTTTTATACTGGGAGGCTCCATCTCACAGGTAAAAGGGCTTCTCTTCCCAGTAGATGGCCTGTTGTTTTTTGCTTTGGTAAAAATTGTCCCTCCTTCCCATATTAATTTGTCAGAGTCCTAATAAATAAAAATGTGTCTATTTATGAAGAGACAGTGACCTGAAAATGCAGCAGTCATTTGCTATTCCATACCACACGTAGGAAGTTTATGCGAGTCATGTGCCCAGGTTGAGTGACAGTGGCACCCATCTGGTTTAGCTCGGGAAAGGTGCGTGTGCCCTGAAGTGTAGTGTAGCATGAATGGAGATGGAATGGTTTCAAGTACTAGAGGATAACTGTTTTAAACATTCTAATATTAAATGGTAGATGATTGGTAAGCCCTAGTTTATTCTGACCTTGGCGCCTCTCTCTCTCTTGACGTGGTCTGATTGTAAAGCCTCAGTCAGGTTGACTGACGTTCACCACCAGTGATCGCGCCCCCATTGGGCTGGGGGCCATTTCCGCCCCTCCTAGGCTCTCTTCCTCCACTGCCTCAAGCGCTCTCTGTTGGTGTAGAGAGAGTTCTGCCTTTTCCAGAACTTGATATAAATGGAGTCTTACATTTTGGCTCTTCTTTGTCTGTCTTCTTTAACTTAGCACTAATGGTTTCAGGGATTCGTCCAGATTTTTTTTTTTTTTTTTTTTTTTTTTTCCTTTTTTGGCTGCATTGGGTCTTCGTTGCAGCGTGCGGGCTTTCTCTAGTTGTGGCGAGCAGGGGCTACTCTTTGTCGTGGTGCACGGGCTTCCCATTGCAGTGGCTTCTCTTGCAGAGCACGGGCTCTAGGCGCGCGGCTTCAGTTGTTGTGGCACGTGGGCTCAGTAGTTGTGGCTCGCGGGCTCTAGAGCACAGGCCCAGCAGTTGTGCCGCACGGGCTTAGTTGCTCCACCGCGTGTGGGATCTTCCCAGACCAGGGCTCCAACCCGTGTCCCCTGTATTGGCAGGTGGATTCTTAACCACTGTGGCACCAGGGAAGTCCCTGTCCAGGTTTTTGTGTAATCAGTAGTTTCTTCCTTTTTATTGCTGAATAATACTCCATTGGGTGAACATACCGATTTGTTTATCCATTTTCTTGTTGGTGAAAACCTGAGCTGTTTCTGCTTTTTGGCTGCTGTAAATAAAGCTGATACGAACATTCTTATACTGGGCTCTTTGTAGACGTGTGGTTTCATTTCTCTTGTATAGGCCGTGAGAGCAGAATGTCTGGGTAGACGGATGTTTTACTTCATAGTTTTCCAGAGTGGCTCTACAGTGCCACTGCCACCAGCACAGTCTGAGTTCCACTTGCTGTTGTCATTCTTTTTTATTTTAGTCATACTAGTAGGTATGTAGTATTCCACTGTGGTTTTATTCTTGCACTGCCCTGATAACAAATGATGTTGAGCACTTTTCATACACTTATTGGCCATTTGTACATCTGATTGTGAAGTGACTGTCTTATTGTTTTTATTGGACCTTTTAGTTATTAGGTTGCAGAAGTTCTTTATACCATCGCAGATGAAAATTCTGTTTTATATATATATATATATATATATTTTTTTTTTTTTTTTTTCTCTATTTGTGGCTTGTGTGTTTCGATGTGTGTTAGAAGTTTTAAATTTTGATGGAAGTCCATATATTTTTTTTTTCCCTCTTATATGACTAGTTCTTTTTCTCTAAAAAATCATTGCCTGTTTCAAGCTTGTGGAGATTTTCTCCCAGGTTTTCTTCTGAAAGCTTTATAGTTTTGGCTTTTATATTTAGGTCCATGTGAAACTGATTTCTGTGTACAGTGTGAGGCGAGGATGGGCCTCATACATCCATGTGGATCTGCATTCCCGTAACGTTGGTTGAAAAGTCTTTTCTCTCTCCCATTTGCATGTTTGCGTCTGTTTCTGGACTCTGTTCTGTCCCATTGACCTACTTGCCCATCCTTTCATCAGCACCAGTCTTGGTTACTGTGGTTTTTATAGTAAGTCTTAAGACTGTGTCGTGTAAGTCCTGCACTGCTCTTATTTCTCAAGATTGTTTTAGCTCGTCTGTGTCTCTTGTATTTCCATATAAGTTACATAATCAGTTTGTCAGTTCCAACAAAAAATGCTGCTGGGATTTTGGTTGGTATTGCATTAAATCTGTAGATTAACTCTTAAGAAAATTGAGTCTTCTAATCCATGCACATGTTCGTCTTTCCATTTATTCAGGCCTTTGATTTCTCTCAGCAGTATTTTGTAATTTTCACTGTAGAGATTTTTGTACATGTTTTGTTAGCTTTACTATCGGTTAATTTGATTATTTATAATGTATTTTATGTTTTTTATAAGTGATATTTAAAAAATTTTCCTTTTCTGGTTCTTGTGTGTGAAAAAAGTTGATTTTTATATCTTGACCTTATCTCCTGTTACATTTACTTACTGTTTCTGATAGGGTTTTTTGGTTTTATTTTTGTTTTTTTTCAGGGGGGGGGTAGGTTTCTTAGGACTTTCTCTGTATGCATGTCGTCTACAAATAAAGACAGTTTTACTTTTTCCTTTCCAATCTTTACGCCTTTCCTTTTCCTTGTTTTATTAAACTGGTTAGGGTAGACCTTTTAGAGCAATGTCTAATAGAAGTGGTGAAGAGATTGTACTTTGCTTGTTGCCCATGTTAGGAGGGAGGCATTCACTATTTCACTCATAGGTATGTTAACTACAGACTTTTCATAGGTGCCCTTCATCAGACTGGTGATGTTTCTGTATATTCTTAGTTTGCTGAGAGTTTTTCTTTTTCTCCAAATCTTATACTTTTCAACTTCAGAATTTCTATGTGGTTCTGTTTTGTGATTTCCTTCTCTTTGTTGATGTTCTCTATATGATGAGTCATCATTTTCATACTTTCCTTTAATTCTTTATACATGGTTCCCTGTAGTTCATTGAACTTATTTATAATAGCTGACGTAAAGTCTTTTCCTAACAAGTCTAAAGCCCAGGGACAGTTTTTATTCACAGCATTTTTTTTTTTTTTTTTTACCCTCCTGTGTATGGATCATACGTTCTTATTTCTTTGCATGTCTTGTAATTTTTGGTTGAAACACACAACATAATGTGGAACCCTGGAAATCAGACTCTCCTTTCTCCCTAGGATTTGTTGTTGCTGCTGCTGTATACTGTTGTTGTTGTTTATTTGAACTAATTCAGTAAAGTCTGTATTCTTGTGTCATGTGTGGCCACTGATGTCTCTATTTGCTTAATCAGCGGTCAGCTGGTGATTAGACAGAGAGTTCAGTGCCCAGAAAGAGTAAGTTTCCCAGTCTTCACTGAGGGGCTCTGTGTGTGTGTGTGTTGTGATACGCCTTCAGTGTTCAGCCAGGCAGCCGACAATCCTGCCTTAGTCTTCACTTCCTGCTTTCTTAGAGCCTTGAGGTCAGCCAGCAGTGAGAACTCATGGCCTTCTTATGTCTTCCCTGGCAGGTACACAGCCTTGCATGTGCACTTGGCCTTCTAGGTTCCTAGGAAGATGTTGGAGCTTTTCAAATCCCTTGTGAATATCTCTTTCCTTAGCTTTTCCTCTTAAAGTTTTTGTTTAGCCTGTTTTTTCGCCCTAGCTGTTCTCTCCTGCCTCAGCCAGTGGAGAGGTTAATCCATTGACTCTGATAGTTTTTGACAAGCCTGCACTTGCTTCCCCACCACAGTCAGGCCAGAAAAGACAGCTTTGCAAGTGGGTCTCTCAGAGAACCGTCAGAGCAGTCTGATGATGACAGTTACCTGGGAATGATAACCCCATTCTTTCCCTTGTGCTGTCTGCTGGACTGCAGAGCGAGGGCTGTGGGTTCTCAAGGCTGAGAGCGAGCTGGCAGGGGTTGGGGGGTGGGGGGCGCGGGAGGGGCAGCAGAGCAAGTCCAAGTGTCACAGAGCTCATGGTTCTTACCTGGGTTCTGCCATTTTTCTTGAATAAATGCTCCCAGATTTCTACAAGCCTTTGGATAAAGCGTTGGAAAAGGGTTCTTAAAAGGCTGATTCTTAAAATTTTTGCTAGTTTTCTGGTTGCCTTTATGGAGGAGGGTTTTTGGAAGTCCTTAAACTCCACCATTTTCATTGGTGCTTCTATCCCATAGCATTTTTACGAGGGATAATGTTGTTAATAATAGTAGCTTACATTTTGCATGTATGGTTAAGTGCTTTTATTTATGTAATTTGTTAGTAATGCATATTATCTTCATAAAATTTATGGTAATTTTGGAAGACATACTTTGCTCCCTTTAAAAACTTTTAAAATTTAACCAATCTGTGTCAGGGATTTTCTTGCTTTACAAATACCTGTTCTTAATTTTGGTGGGGGGTGAGTGGTAAGTTTTATAAACAGAAACGTGTACCTTCAATATATAGTTGACCTTGTGAAAAGACAGTGTTATTCTAGTCCTTTAACATTATTTTTAGGGAACACCCGGCACTTACTTGCCTTCTCCTAATCAGGCCTCCTATGCTCCCGAGGCAGCGAAGCCCTCGGCGGGCTCCATCTCCCTGGGACTGCCGCGGCAGCAGGAGGCCGCCAAGCCAGGTCAGTGAGGAGGACGTGGCCGTCTCTGCCTTTGTAGCGTCACAGTCAGGGATTCAGCACTTGAGCTCACTTTCTCTTGCTTTGGTCCGTAGCTACTGTGCCCTACATCAAGCAAGAAGAGTTTTCTCCCCGAAGCCAAAACTCACAGCCTGAGGGTTTATTGGTCAGAGCCCAGCATGAAGGAGTGGTCAGAGGTAAAATATGCTGTTTGGCAGAAATACTAAACTCTGGTCCCCAATAAATATATTAAAGGAAGTCATTAATGTGTTTTAATGGTGATGGGCTCTTAAATTAGAGCCTTTAAATTCTAAATGTAAGTTTTCTTTCTGTATAAAACTTACTTTAAAACTTTGAAATTTCATATTTCTACAGCCCTTTTCAATAATTGCAAAATTATTTTAAAAGTACATTTCAATAAAACAAAAACTATTCTTTTTGTGCTGCTGTTTCCTCTCTTCTTTTTGTGCTGCTGTTTCCTCTTTTTGTTTTACATTTCAATAAAACAAAAACTATTCTTTTTGTGCTGCTGTTTCCTCTCTTCCTCTCTTCGAAGTTTCCTCTCTTCGAAGGGGCTGCTTTTGTTTGCTTGGTTTTTTGTTTTTTTTTTTTTGTTTTTGTGTTTGTTTTTTTTTTTGCAGGTGCAGGGGTGTGATTCGCTAATGATTTTGTTTTTATTCAGGTACCACAGGAGCCATTCAAGATGGAAGTATAACTCGGGGAACTCCCTCCAGCAAACTTTCTGTGGAGAGCATCCCATCCCTCCGGGGCTCTATCACCCAGGTTAGTTGGCGCTCATTCGTGAGAAAACCAGACGTGATGTCTCAAGCGTGTTGGCTGTTCTAGCAGTAGTTTTGTGACTATGTTGTTCGTTGTTCTGGGTTACGGAACGGGGTCTCAGTGATGATAAACCTCAGATCTGTAAACCGTCTGCAGAGAGACAGTAATGTGATCATTTCGACCACAAGCCATATCATCTGTACTGTGGTTCATTTGAAAAGGTCGATTATTTGCAACTTGGCAGAAGAAAAACAAGTTCTATTTGATGTAACTCTCACTGTCTTCCTGGCAAAGCTTTTACCGTGTGTTCAGCTTAAATAGAAATTGAGAGGAAAATCATTATAAATTGTTTGCTTGCTTTGCCCCTTCTGAAAAGGAAGGTCTGTAGTCTCAGGAAATATGGATGGTGTTGACAAAAGCACAAGAAGTCAAGTATCTTCTTCTGATTTTAGGCTAAGGTGCCAATTTTGATTAATAAAAGGTCTTTCTTTTCCTCAGTTAGATGTTAATTTTAGTTTGAAATGTAAAACAGTCCTTAGCCTCTTCATTAATGTAGATCTGGAAAAGGAAAATTCTATTTTGGGAATTCATTGTAAACAGAGTCCTGTGCTTTCGTGCGTGTGCCTGTCACAAGCTTTCTGTTCTGTTCCTCTTCCTTGACTTTTGTTTCTGTTCCCTAGGACAGTGGTTGTTAAAGTTTGTTCCGCAGAGCAGCAGCATCAGTGTCACCTGGGAAGTTGTTAGACATACACATGTTCAATCCCTGCCCTAGATTTCCTGAAGGTCTCACCCATGGGGGCCGGGTCCCAGCAGTCTGTGTTCTCCAGCCCTCCTGGGATTCTGCCAAGCGCCGATCCGAGAGCCAACCCTAGGACCCTGCTGACCGAGTGTAGTGTGCCCCAGAGCAGCAGCATCACCTGGGAACTTGTTAGAATAACACAGAGATTTCAGTCCCTGCTCCAGACCTATGGAATCAGAATCTCTTTCTTTTTTTTTAAAATTAATTAATTAATTAATTTATTTATTTATTGTTGGCTGTGTTGGGTCTTCGTTGCTGCGCACGGGCTTTCTCTGGTTGCGGTGCGTGGGCTGCTTTTCGTTGCAGTGCTGCGCGGGCTTCTCAATGCGGTGGCTTCTCTCGTTGCGGAGCGCGGGCTTTAGGTGCGCAGGCTTCAGTCGTTGTGGCACGTGGGCTTCAGTAGTTGTGGCGCGCGGGCTCAGTAGTTGTGGCGCACGGGCTTAGTTGCTCTGCGGCATGTGGGATCTTCCCGGACCAGGGCTCAAACCCGTGTCCCCTGCCTTGGCAGGTGGATTCTTAACCACTGCGCCGCCAGGGAAGTCCCAGAATCTCCATTTTAACAAGAGTCCAGTGATTTCTTTCTGAGACATGGTTATAGAGCATGTGGTGTGTAGTGATCTGGAAAGTTACACGCTAACTTCTCAGATCTCTGCTTTCACATTTGACCAAAGTTATCCAGTCCCCTGATGTTAGTTTTCAGAATAAGCGAACACTTTAATATAAATAGAAGATTAAATAAATGGCCTATGCATCTTATTTTTCCTTCTTCATTTTCACTCCAGTATCCAAACTGGATGCGGAATGAACTGGATCAAGCGAGGCTGGGCTTTTGCCTGTCGATGTTCAAATCTGTCTGTCCGTGTGACACGAGCGCTTCCAAAGAGGGTGTGAGGGTTTCTGAGCACCGAGCTCACCTCTCGGCTGCACGAACGGACACGTGGACACCATCACTGTCCTGCAGGGGCATATGGGTTCAGAGTGGCCTCGGTGGAGTTTTGGGAACACTGAGTTTTGGAGTGTGTGTGGGCTGGGGCTGGGCACCCCGCTCTCCCATGCAACCCAGGCAGCTCACTTTGCAAAGTGTTCTACACTTTAGGTTCCATGAGTGCTTCCCTTGAAGGAAGGGTAGCAAGAAACGTGGCCATAGGCGACCCAGAAGAGGACTAGTGATGGTGAAAACGCGGATGACGTAACCTAAGCTGAGTCACATCACAGCGCAGGAGCATCTGAGTTTTCTGTCCCCTCTTATTGATGATCAGAGGTCTAACCCAGCAGACAGTTTAGTAACTGAAAGCTGTTTTTCCCTCTTATCACAATATGAGAGAAGGTTGTGGTACTTTCATTTAAAACTTAATTTGTTGACTTATTTTTCTTAGAAATTTTGAAAAAGCTTTATTACGTTTGCATGGTTTTAGGCCTTAAGACACATTTTGTTTCTGAGACTTAAGTACCTTCGTAGAGGTTTGACTTTGAGGTGGGGAAGAAAGCTCATCAACTCATATACCTGTTAGCATTTTAAGAAGCTTTGTATGGCAGGGTTCAAGAACCAAGGTACAGTGTTTCTTTACGTTTATAAAACGTGTCTGATTTCCTGTCATGTGCTGGCCTTTCTTATCTGAGGACATGGCTTGGCTCTGGCTCTTGGTGTGGCAGGTTACAGTTTCTGAGCGTCTGTGTTTCCTGTAAACTCGAGTGACGCTTGTGGTGCCTGTGTTTGAATTGATGACAGGGGACCCCGGCTCTGTCCCAGGCTGGCATACCAACTGAGGCTTTGGTAAAGGGACCCATTTCTAGACTCTCCATTGAAGAGAGCAGTCCTGAGAAAGGCCGAGAGGAAGCTGCATCCAAAGGCCACGTTATTTATGAAGGCAAAAGTGGACACATCTTATCTTACGATAGTAAGTATTGCATCTCCACACTGAAGCCAGTGTTGTATAATGCGTGACTAAGGACATGGTTCTGGTTCCCTAAACGCTTGCTTTGGAAAAGTTAGTTTTCCTTCCCTGAGCCCAAGTTTCCTCTCTCTAATGTAAAAAAGCGTTAATACTAGTACTTCTCGTGAAACTTTTGTGAAAAATTAACAGAAACAGTCAGTGAAAAGTGATCAACAGTGCAGAGCCCATAGTAAGTGTCCCCTGAGTGGTAGCTAACATCGCCAGCTGTGGTCATTTGATTTAGCCTAGGAAACGAATCTTTGTTTAACTTTAATAGAATCACTTTTATCTTAAAGGGGTACCTATTTTATGTGTGAAGAATTAAGGAGTAGATAATAGTCTGATAATCCTAGAAAGAGTATTGAATTTAAATGCTGCTTAAATATAACTATTTTAATGTCTGTATGTATGTAAGCATTTATCTTTAGGTGTATCCTTAAGTTTCAGTTTTAAATTGCCCGCTGTTCTTAGTGAGATGAAATCTCACGCTGTCCCACCCAGGGTGTGAATCTCCCCCTTTGCCCACTGTGTCCACACTGGCTCAGTCAACAGTGACTTTCCTGAACCGCAGTGCTGTGTTCAGTGACCCTTATCTGAGCTTTCAGATGTCAGGATCCCCTTCCAGCATTCTCAGAGTCCACTGTCCATAGTACCGGTTACTGTGTGTAACCACCTGGTAATTTATCTGTATCCGCCACTACTGCTAAGTTTCACGAGGGAAGGGACTTAATTTGTTAACCTAATCTGCAAGCCTGGTTTATGCCTGACACTCAATAAATATATTTGAGTGAATGAAAACATTTTTATAAATGGCATCGGCACAGATGTATATAGTAGACTAAGACCACTTTTTATATTTTTGTGTGTGTGAGATTATGAAATTAAGATAACTGATTTACCATACAATAGGCCTTGGGCTCTGTCCGAGCAATTCTTGTGTCTGTGTCCTGCAGATGTTAAGAATGCCCGAGAAGGGACGAGGAGTCCGAGAACAGCTCATGAAATCAGTCTCAAAAGAAGCTATGAATCAGTGGAAGGAGCTCTAAAGCAAGGGTTGTCCATGAGGGAGTCTCCTGTGTCAGCCCCGCTGGAGGGTGAGGTGTTGTTTCCAGAACGCTGTTTAGATACATTGAATTTCGTATAGTAAATTTCCATTGCTGAGTTAGGTTGTATTCAGTCTCTGTCGTTTCAACCTGAAATTTATATTTATATCAATATATCAAAATGAAACTCATATAAATATATTAATATATTACTGATGCATGTAATATGAAATATACAGTTAATATATTAGCATGAAATTTATATTAATAAATGTTTAAACTTCTGTTCATATCTACATAATAAGTGGTACGTGACAGTGGAAGGAAGTAAAAATTAAACATAATTGGTCATACCGTAGGTAACTGTTAGAATGCTCATATAATTTGTAGATTATTCCTGTTTGAGTTAAGTGAGTTTAAAAATATGAAATTCATCATGATAGAACTTTGTTTTTATTGTGAGGCAGATAGAGTGGTATAATGGACAGAGCAAAGACATGTATTTGAATCCTAACTTCGCTCATTCCTGGTGAATTTCTCTGTGTCTGTTTCTTGCTCTGTAAATTAAGGGATTGTACCTACCATTGTGTGAGGATTAGAGACAGGTGTGCAGTCTTGTGCTGAGCATGTGATGTGCATTCATCAAATGATAGCTATGGTTTTGTTTTCTTAATGGCTCACTTTCCTTAAATCTTACCCTGCCTCAATTATTTTATTTTAATCTAGATAAAATACTAAAAACAGGGTAAGGACTCCTCAATCTTGAAGGCCTGTGAAATTTTCTAAGAGCTGGATTTTCTCTGTAGTAAAAAAAAAAAAAAAAAAAAAAAATCTCACTTTCCTTTCCTTTCCTTGATTCAGATTTGTTGGTAGTATAACATGAAACTTCTTAGGAGGTTATTTTCATCTCTTTCATTTTGATTTGCATGTTTCATTTAATATATTTTACCATTTTTTGAGGTATCCATCTTTCATGTTTTCCCCTTCTCACAGGTGTATTTCAGAGCTAAACAATGATTTCCAATCCCCCTATATTTTCTCTCACCTTGATCAAAAAGCACTGGGTGTTTAGATTTAGCTTTGAAAGTGTTGTTCTTTACTTTTTGACTTATAATAGATGTCTTCTGTGGCCATTTTCTCTTTGGGAAAATGTTTAAAAAGAAACGGGTGATGTCATGTTGGGTACTTCCAACTTTTGTTATTTTTTCCATGATATTCTTCTGAATTGTTTGCAAATCTAAAATGGTACCCCTTTCTCCATGGAGCTTTTATCAACAGTACACCCTCTAAGAACAGTGTGCATGAACTGACATCCGTGTTGTGTCTAACTCCGGAATTGCCTCCTTGTTTTGAAAGGGCTGATCTGCCGAGCATTACCCAGGGGGAGCCCTCACTCTGACCTCAAAGAAAGGACTGTGCTGTCTGGTTCCATAATGCAGGGTAAACATTTTGCTCATTTGCTTTTATTCATTACTGCCTCACTGGCACAGTAATTTGAAATTAATGTGCAGTGTGTGACATCTGAAAAAGATACCTGCTTTTCAAGATATCTTCCCTTTTGAAACATTAGATATTTAAACCCTGATTATAACTCTTCTCCTCTGAGTTACAAAGTGTATTGGAAGGTGATAGTTGCCTAATCTTTGAGTATAGACACACCTCCATTATGTGAGAACAGTTCTGTGATTGTGATGAGCGATGTGTTAAATCTTGAACAACACCGCCCCCCGCGCGCGCGCGCGCACACACACACACACACACACACACACACACACACACACACGCCAAAAGAATGGCCGATGAGTATTTACTTAAGGATCTTTTGTAAACCGAAAATTGATTAGAAACTGCAAGATGGCAAGGCGTTCGTTTTTTTGTATCGCTGTAAATTCTGTGCAACAAAATTTACCATTTTAACAGTTTTTAAGTGTATAATTCAGTGGCATTAATTTAATAAGCATGTTTCTTGAATCCTTTTTTGAAGGCACGCCAAGAGCGACAACTGAAAGTTTTGAAGATGGCCTTAAGTACCCCAAACAGATTAAAAGGGAGAGTCCGCCCATACGAGCGTTTGAAGGTGCCATCACCAAAGGAAAACCTTACGATGGCATCACCACCATCAAAGAGATGGGGCGCTCCATCCATGAGATCCCACGGCAAGATGTTTTAACTCAGGAAAGCCAGAAAACCCCAGAAGTGGTGCAGAGCACGAGGCCCATGGTCGAGGGCTCCATCTCCCAGGTAGCCATTCCGCTTCAGACTGCAGTGCGACCTAGTGATTATCGGTAGTTCTTATAAGCGTTATAAGTGTCAGGTCTCTTGGAAGGAAACATGAAGGTTTGTGTCTGCTTTACCCTTAGTTGTTCTGGTGTGGGAGAGTGTGCAGCTCCAGCTCAGTGGACCTGTGATGGAGACCCACACAGACAGCAGCCGTCGTTGCCGCGAGCCCGACGTGGCCTGCGGCGGAGAAGCGGCTGAGCTGTGGCTGCCTGTGACGCCTGTCTCTTTCCCTGTAGGGCACACCCATCAAGTCTGACAGCAGTTCAGGCCAATCCGCCATCAAGCACAACGTCAAGTCCTTGGTCGCGGGGCCTAGCAGACTGCCCCGTGGGCTGCCTCCACTGGAAATTAGGCCAGAGAGCATAAAAGCGGTCGAACGGGGAAAATATGAGGACGTGAAAGCAGGCGAGCCTGTGCGTTCCAGGCACACGTCGGTGGTAAGCTCTGGCCCCTCGGTTCTCAGGTCAACGCTTCACGAAGCCCCCAAAGCACAGCTGAGCCCGGGGATTTATGAGGATGCCAGCGCACGGCGGACGCCGGGGAGTTACGCCAGCACTGCGTCCAGAGGCTCGCCCATGATGAGCAGAGCTCCCGATGGTGTGTGTTCCTCTCGTGTCCTTGTCTGATGTTTGTGTTGTGCTGTCCACCTCCGCCAGCAGCACACAGTCCAGTGTTGGTTCCAGGTGGTCAAAAGCGCTGTCGGTTGTGCTTAATGCTAGGGCTCTGGAAGGCTGGCTGCCAGATTAAAATAGGCATAATTGTAGGTAAAATGCCTAATGTTTTACCTAAATGCAGAGTGTGACGGAGTCCAGAAATGCTCGGGTAAGTAATGCTTAGAGTAGATTTTCAGCTAACCCATGAGGTTTTCTGGAAGTCAGTCTGGACTGCTGGCTCCTGGGCGCCGTCTGCTGTGGGGTTGAACATTTAAGCTGTGGAGCCGGGCTGCTTAGGGTTGAATCAGGGTTCTCCTTGCTGTACTAACTTGGACCTGTTCCTCAGGTTTTCTGGGCCATAGTTTCCTCATCTGTGAATTGGTGGTGTAATACTAAGGCTTATTACCTCATTGGATTGTTCTGAAGGTAAAATGAGGTGATAGGTTTAAAGAACTTGGAAAGAATAGTGCCTCGTGTGTAGGAAGGACTCAGTTACTGTGCACTATTGTTACAGTTGGTACTGCTGTTAGCGCCACGACCCCACACCTCCTTGGGGTTTATGCTGCTGGCAGGTAGATCAGCGAGCTGAGAGGCATGGTTTTTATTACCAGGTGGTCCCTGAAGCAATCCAGGGCGCTTAAACATGCTTCCACTTAGCATTTTTGACTGTACTGCGGTACTCATTTATCGCTGGGCTTCCGTGCAGGGTCCTGGGCTGCACTCTGCGAGGCTGTGGGCATGAAGGATGTGGGCGGTGGGAGGGATGGCACGGAGGGAGGAGGAGAGGATAGTGCCTGTTCGGGGGCGCGGAGTGAACCCAAACCTTGTTGGCCCTAGTTACGGAAGAGGAGAAGTGCCCTGCAGAGGGAAAGGCTCTGCAAGTTAGAGCAAGTTGGGGTGTGAGGGAGGGGATGTGCTAAACCAGCTTGATTTCTTGGTTTTGACAGGCAGGTTTGTGTGATCATAGCAAAGTTGATATCATCAAAATCTGAAGGATTAGGTGGTGCTGACGGTGGCACAACATTGCGTGTGTATGTGTATTAACTGTCACTGAAGTGTACCCTTTGTGATGGCTAAAACTGTAAATTTTATGTTCCGTGTGTTTTACCACAATCATTAAGACGGTAGAGGGTGGTGGCTGGTAGCACTGATGGGGCAATCAAGCCTCTCTGGATACCGTCATGTAGAAAAGCAGCAGCTGGGGCGGGGAGGAGACTGATGCTGGCAAGAAAGTCTCTGGACGTACAGAGCGAGGAAACACAGTGTAGCCTAGCAGGGGCTGGCAACGCAGGCGGAGAGTAAGCTGAGGTTTGATGCATGCAGGATCAAGAGAAATTAGAACATCAGGTTGCGGAGACAACGGAACGGTGTACAGTGGGTTCAGAGAGGAGCGCCGAACGTCCTTTTCAGCCTTAACATTAGGTGGTAAACCCGGGCTGCGATCCAAAAGGGGGCAGTCTCCAAGTCACAGGGGTGCCTGCCAGTTCTTCACATTTGCGTGTTCTGCAAGATTACTGTTACGTGTTTAGTGGGGAGAGAAGATCAAAATACTGTACGAATATGGTCTGTATTTGAGTGGTTGGGAAATAAACATTAACAAGTTTGCTTAAGAATTTGTGGTGGTGGCCCCTTTTTTTTTTTCTTGCAGTTACGATTTCTTCTAGCAGCAAGTCTACCAGTCATGAAAGGAAATCGACACTGACCCCTACCCAGAGGGAAAGCATCACAGCGAAGTCTCCGGTTCCTGGGGTAGACCCTGCAGTGAGCCACAGCCCTTTTGAGCCGCACCACAGGGGCGGTGCCCCAGGGGAGGTTTACCGGAGCCATCTTCCCACACATCTGGACCCAGCCATGCCGTTTCACCGGGCTCTGGATCCTGGTAAGCACCGTGTGTAGTAATAACTGGAAGCAAAGAAATAACATACCTGTGTGCCTTTCTAGACTTTCTGTTTATTAAGGTACAGTCCGCAGACAGTTGCACGTGTCATTAGTGTATATAGTTCCGTGAATTTTCACAAACTATGCACCCCATGTAACCAGCTCTCAGATCAAGACACAAAATATTACCAGCACCCCTTAAAGAACTAAAAATGCTAGGTATGTGGAAAGCTCTCTTGTCTGATGGCATTTTGGTTAAGCTGATTGGAAAAGTGGGTTAATGTGAAGAACTGTTTTTAAATGACACACGCATACGTTATATGTTTCAATTTACAGCAGAGACATGCATTCACCAGTGTTCTGATCTCAGGTCAGGGGCCACTGATTAAACCTCACCACTGTCCTTCTTGTATAAGTGATACATCTCCAGGTTTGGTTTTTTAAGTGAAGTTCGAATTTAAAGACACTTGAAAGCAATCTAGATACAGAATCCTTCTAGATTTTTTCCCAGTCTTTAAAACTTACCTAGTCCATACCTAATTCAGCTTCTATATTGAGTCTTTCCAAAGCAGTCAACTTAGTTTCTGTAGAAACCACTTTTTTTTATTCTTCTCTCATAGATTTACAGATTTTTTCACAATTACAGTAGCAAGTACAGCTGGAAGGAACTTTTGAACAGACACCACTGACTTTGAGTAAACATGGCTTTGGTCAGTGTAGAAGCGTGTAGGTTTTCTAGAGAGCAGCCTGCGCTGGGCACAGTGATGCTGGGGCCACCGGGCAGTGGACTCTGACAGGGAAAGGAGTCCGTCCCATCAGCAGGTTGGTGCAGAGTCTTTGCTGGGCTGTCATGATGTCAGTACCATCACGTTGTCGCTTGAGAACGTTCAGTTTCAGAGGAGCCCACACCTGGTTCTTCAGGGCCTGTCTCCAGAACCAAGGCAGAAGTTCCCACTCACACAGTCAGCTGACAGATTCAGCTGGGAGTTCTAGAGAAAGGGGACACAGACACTCCCGAAGGCTTGTCGTTTGTTCTTCTAGGGAGAACATTATATGTGTATACACACACACACACACACACACACACACATACACACATATATATGTATATATATATATACACATATATATGTATGTATACATGATAGTTCCTTCAAGCTCTCAGACAGAAGCACAT
>RJWK010048199.1:0-17022 GCA_004363435.1 Platanista minor | reverse complement strand
TACAAGGAGTTATATTAGATTCTGTATTCTTCAAGTGGAGAGTTACTTATGATAAATTATGTTTGAAAAAGCAAGTTACAGAGTAACATGTATAGTATAATTTTTCTAAATAAAAATAAAGTCTTATGTGTATATATGTTTATATGAGCTTAAGATTAGTACAGAAAGAGGCACACCTAATTAATACTGATTATCTCACACAGCTTAGGAGCAACAGAGAAGGGAAAAGAATGCTAAACTTGATTACATTTCCATATGTGTTTAAACGGTTATTATGACCATGTATTTATTTTATAATTAAAAAATAAAAATAGGGCTTCCCTGGTGGTACAGTGGTTGAGAGTCCACCTGCCGATGTAGGGGACGCGGGTTCGTGCCCCAGTCTGGGAGGATCCCACATGCTGTGGAGCGGCTGGGCCCGTGAGCCTGCGTGTCTGGGGCCTGTCCTCCGCAGCGGGAGAGGCCACAACAGTGAGAGGCCCGCGTACCGCAAAAAAATAAATAAATAAATAAAAATAAAAACCATAAAAATTATGGTAAATCCATATGACAGTCATAAAAAATAATGATTAAAATGGTAAATGATTTAGAGAAATGCTAATGATATAATTTTTAGTGAAAAATAAGGACATAAAATTATATCTATCCATCAAGAAGTGGCAGAATTTGAAGGAGACAGATATAAAGATTCAGCCACCCTAGTTTTTTTGTTTTTTGTTTTCTTTGTTTTTTTGGTTTTTTTTTTTAGACACATAGAAAAAAATGATGGGAAGGAAATAAATCAAAATGTTTACAAAAGTTAACTCTGGGGCTTCCCTGGTAGTGCAGTGGTTGAGAGTCCGCCTGCCGATGCAGGGGACACGGGTTCATGCCCTGTCCGGGAGGATCCCACATGCCGCAGAGTGGCTGGGTCCGTGAGCCATGGCCGCTGAGCCTGCGCGTCCAGAGCCTGTGCTCCACAACGGGAGAGGCCACAGCAGTGACAGGCCCGCGTACCACAAAAAAAAAAAAAAAAAAAGTTATCTCTGGGTAGTATGTTCATGTGTGATTTTTAGTTTTTTCTTGTATTTTTTTGTTTCTTTCCCCCAAATTGCTTACAATGAAAATGATTTACTATTATAATCAGACCAAAAACCTTAATATTTTAAAAAAGATGAACATAAGCTGTCAGGAAGTAATTTCTGGAAGCTTTTCTATTGTGTGGGAACCAGAGGGAATGGTATGAATCTTCAAGTTGATCTAGGGTTTGCAAAAACACACTAAGGCAATTCCTCTAATAGCACTAACAACCTAGGCAGGGTCAGAGGTTGCTAGTGCCTGCCATTGGGAGAAGCAGCCAGTGGCATTTCTGTAATGATTCCACATTATGTCCCAAAGCAGTGCCCATAGGCTGAAAGCAAATTGACTCCAATGGGACTTAAAGTGAATTATCAATATGCACTCTACCCTAAACCTGAGAAGACTAGGATAAGACTAAGTAGTGTCTTTCTGATTATCCTTCCTTGCCTCTGGACCATTTAAATCACTAACACTTCAGCTAGAATACATTTGCACCAGGACTCATATGGTGGGCCCATTTTTCTAGAGGCAGTTTCTACCAACTTGAACATATAGGTGTTTTAAGGTATAATTCTTCTCCCTTATAAGTGAGTCAAAAAAAGAAACTCTTGTGTCTTCTCATGAAACTTCAAAGCCTGGCTGTTTGGTATTTTTATGCCAGAAAGGCAGGACCATGAGTAAGAGACCAGATAGTACTTTGTAAACCACAAGGCTAAAGCCTAAATCCCACAGTTGGAAAGCAGAATAAAAAGTATCTCTACCAGCTATATTCCCTTTGGAAAGGAAAACAACTTATTTCAAGCCAAAGAGTATAGTTTAGTATGATTCTAAATCATTCAAGTGGTCATGGTTTTAGACCCTGTTATATTTGTTATAATTTACTTTAAAATACTTTCATAAAGAGTACATGATATATACATGCACATTAATTTTTTTTTTTTTTTACTTTTTTTTACGTGGGCCTCTCACTGTTGTGGCCTCTCCCGTTGCGGAGCACAGGCTCCAGACGCGCAGGCTCAGCGGCCATGGCTCATGGGCCCAGCCGCTCCGCGGCATGTGGGATCTTCCCGGACCGAGACACAAACCCGTGTCCCCTGCATCGGCAGGCGGACTCTCAACCACTGCGCCACCAGGGAAGCCCCATGCACATTAATTTTAATCTATACTCTAGGGGCATTTAGTTAACATCTAAAATGCCCTAATCAGGAATATACACTCAAGAGGAGCAGTTCAGTCACCTTAATGCAGGAGGCCTAATTAGCCTAATACATGTTAAAAATGAATTTTCATTGATAAAAAAAGAATGTTGTGCAAGATGAGCCCTGGCCACAAAAGTCTTACAGGCACTTTAGCCCTCACAAGAACTAGGTATAAGAATCCAGTGAACTCTACAGCCTATACATACACTTCAGAAGGAAGCCTGAAGTTTAAGATTGAAAATGGGTACTATATTTTGGCCCTTGTCAGAGGATTTTGTCACTAGACTCTGACTAGGGACTTAGCTGAATCCTATATGTTACCAAATCTGCCTCGACTAACCTAACCTTTTTACAGAAGATGCTGTTATGTATCTAAGGACAGAGTTGGGACTTCACTGAAATTACAGAACAGGCTCTATGACTGCTTTTGTGTTTGTTTGCTAATAAATTTTTGTATGTTTGGGAGAATCGAGCCTGAGGTTTTATTTCAGTGTAATAATCTTATCTAGTAACGAGAATGTAGGGGAGACCAACCTCTATCACTTAACCCTGACTAATAGAAACTATTGGTATCTACCAAAAATAGCCTAATAATAGGGGACCACCAAAGTGGATTACGTTAGTTTGCAACAAAAATCTTCTCTCTGCCTCTGAAAAAATGAAAACTAATTTAACTCACTATGTTCTTCATAGCCATATTCTACTTTCTCCTCTCAGGTCACTTACCGATTTTTTCATCTTCCTGTACCATTTTCCTCTCTTCTCTGAAAGCCCTGAGCCAGCGTATCTTCTCCTCCAACTTCTTGGCAAAGAATAGGTGTATCTCCTCAGTTTCCTTGTTATGAAGCTTGAAGGCATTTTTCATGCTGACATTGAAGTCATCATCTCTGCCATCTTCAATGTCAACTACCTCATATTTATCCATATCAATGCGGCCTTTGTAGTACAGGATGTCTCTCCGGATCAGGTCCTAGGTAGGAAGAAGGAGAAGGTTTTTTGTCAAAGGTTTGTGGAGAGTGGGTACCAGGAGACTTGGCACATGGGCGTAGCAGGATGCTAACATTGCCATTGTCCTGGAGTATCAATGAGGGGTGGTTTGGTCTAAATTTGGGCAGGTTAGCTTAGTGTATGACACTAATAGTTGGCTAACTAGATGCTCTTAGATAAAGCCTCTGGCCTACATCCATAGACCTTGTCTCAGACCTCAGCCTCAATCCATGTATGTGTTTGCAAGACTGCTGATGGGAAGTAGGAAGCAGTAAGCCACACAAACACAGTTAGCAAGGGCTTTTCCTCTTCCAAAATATTTGCAAGCCTTCCAGAAGTATAAAATGAACTGGTTGTTTGCCTGCAATATACTCAGGAATCCAAGCAAGCCAATGAGACTTGCATATCAGAGGGGAGATAAGTGATAATAGTAGCTAGGTGTAATCTAGCATAGGTTGCTGGCAAGGAAAGATTACTTAGGGAAGGGTGAACATTTAGCACTCTGGGGAGTTTTGGAGAAGACCTAGTCTAGCAAGAGAAATGGGGGGAAAGTGAATAAAGAGCTTCATACATTGACATGGATGAATCTCATAAATCTTATTCTGTGAGAAAAATAAAAGTTGTAGTTGGATACAAATAGTATGTTTCCTATCTGTTATGATTTTTGTTTTGTTCTTGGGTACACAGAATTGAATCCCAATTCTTAGTCCATGAGACACTCATCATTACTCAATGCATAGTGCTCTTACTTCTGTATTTATTTATTTACTTACTTACTTTTAATGATATATTAAGTTTTGGTGAACCCACTGCTCATTCCAAAAGCTACGACGCCAAGGCAACCTCCATATTGAAACACATGCTCATCATTCCCCTGGTTTCTTTTCTATATAGTTTTATCTCATCTATATCTATTTCATTTATATAAGGTTTAAAAACATACAAAACAATGCCATCTAATGTTTAGAGATACATACATATGTACAATAATTATGTAAAAATATACAACAATGATACATGCCAAATTCAAGAGAGTACAGAGAGGAGAATGGGGACAAGTGAGAAAGAAGGGAAAGGAAGGGAAGAAAAGAGGGAGAGGAGAAAGACTGTATTTGTAATGATTTATTTCTTAAGTTGGATAGTAAGTGCTCATTATATTGTTTTTATATCTTTTTGAATATCAAGAATTTCATAAGTTAAAAAAAGTAAAACAGAGGGGTGGATGAAATGACCTGTGGGTCTGTGGAATGTAAGGTCTGATAAGTAACTGTCTCACAATAGTCTTTCAACCCATCCTGCCGTCAGCACTGCCCTCAGCTTCCCTTGAGAGCACACCTACTGCTACATGTGATGTGGCTGAGTCTGTCCAAGGAGGGCTCCAGTGAGCCCTGCTCTGAAAAATGTCTTCTACTAGTAGCAGGGGCCCTTTCTGGCCAACTCTCCCTCCTCTCTGCTTATATTTGGGCTTCTAGACTATCTGATAGAGTCAGAAGTTCATTAATTTTTATTATCATTACATGGTCTGGTTAAACTATTCCCATTTTACTGAATTATCTGACATGCCTCACAGTTAACTGCAGGCTACCTGAAAAGGATTTGCCTTTGGCCCCTCACATTCCCAGTCCTAACTCTTCACACTTCATGGTAAACTGGGCTTTTCTTTGGGGCTGGGGAAGGCTGTCTTTAAGGATTCCCAGCATAGCTCTATCAATCTCAAAGCCCCAGGCTGGGAAATACAGGTGTTGATAAATTGCTTTGCAAAAAATAACAATCATGGTGTTCTTTTTCCTTACATAGTGATTATGTATATAAATAGGCTTTCGAGTACAGATGGGTTCTGATCTGTTGGGTAACCTTGGCATCAAGTTTATAGGAGAGAGATAGGTCTGCTGTATGGAGTGGGACAACGTAACTCCAAGCTTGTTTCAGAGCCTGGATTCCTTTCATCATGCTCAAAGTGGACAAGCTCAGTCCTGCCAAAAGGATGTGGTGGCGCCCATGCACTGACTTCCATAATCCCCAGGAACACTTTGTGAAACATATGCATAAAAAGTAGGCCCTGTCAGGCTAATATAACTACAAAAGCAGAACAAGCTGAGGAGAATGGATCAATGTAATCTACTTTGATCTTGTAAAGTCTTGAAACCTTCCTTACAATACATAATACAAATATACACAGACCTGGACCACACAGCTAATAGGTGGGTGTCCACCTGGCTAGGACATGGGAAGGCTCAACATCCCTCTATTCCTGACATCAGCCTGCAGCTTCCTTTCCCTCTGAGTTGGTATGTCATAATCATTGTTAGCCTTCAAAATCTTTACTAGTTTCCAAAAATGGAAAGAATGTATATGATCTTGGGGCTAAATTTAAAGCATCAGCTGAACCTCCTATTGTTTCTTTAGGTATTTATCGATAATAAGGAAAGAGAGAATTCTGTCTTTGTGGCATGGGGGCAGGGCTAGAGGGATGTGTCATTAAAATTCTCCCTTTGCCTGCTCTTTCTGGCTCCCCAGAGGGTTGAATGTGAGTTTTCAGGCATCAAATTAGTCATAAAGCCAAGTGTAGGAATGTGACAGGAATGATTAAGAATGACCCAGTGTTCAGAAAATCCAACCAGAAAGGGTAGCTAAGGCCACCAAGCAGCATGGAATGGTGGAAATAACATGAGTTGGAGCTTAAAATTCTGAGTTTGAATCCTAGCTGCTAAACCTAGTAGCTGTGTTGTATTGGGTAAATGAATTAACCTCACTGAGCCTCGATTTCCTCAACTAAAACTAGGAGAGTCATTCTCACCTTGTAAAATTGTTGTAAAGCTCAAATCTAAACATGCAGTTTCCAGGTCATGAGGCCAGCCTTGTCTGATAAACATGGTGCTGAGCTTTCTTTCTTCTAGATCAGTGTTTCATAGCTCTTTAAAACTCATTTTGATAAATCTAAAAATCCCACTGCTTCCTTTAATTCATTTAAACATTCAAGATAAGTTAAATATTGTGACTGAAAAAAAAACACAAAGCAAAAGTAATTCTGAATATTTTTAAACTTACATAGCTACCCCACTGTCTCTGGAAATTCCATATACCCTTTCAGGGTAGGGGTGGTGGTAGTGGTAGGTGGCAAATACTGTTTGCCACTCACTCACCAAAATCACAGATCTATACTTAGGTTCACACTAATATCACCTCCCTGCCCCCAAAGAAGCCTCCTATTCTAATCCTTCCAGCCTTCAAGATCAAAGTCATACATTCTTCTTACTCAAAGCAGCCTTCCCTGATTGCACCATCCAGCTCAAGTTACTATGGCTTTCCTTTTCTGAATACTAGCACTGACTATGAAGACCCTTATACAATTGGCACTCAGTTGCCACACTAGTGAATTTGCATTAGTTCTGTTTTACAGCTTTTAATTTTGTCTGTCCATTCAGGCTGTGCCCAGCGCTGAGCCTTCCTTGGTCTTTCCTCACTTAGGAGTTACCCAGGGAAGGACAGCTGATAAAGCCTCAGAGGTTTTTCTGCTCAGCTTCTACACATAACAAGGGGGCAAAGCCCTCCTGAGCCCTAGTTGCCTGTGGTACTACTGGGACCAGAATGCCCACATGTCAATTGTTAATGGTGGTCTGAGTGCTTTCAAAGGGACATGGTGAATAGGTGCTCACCACAGATGCTATTTGGGTCATCACAAATTCTCTGCCTAAATGGGATTGTTTCTAATAGGATGGCAGCTTTCCTCCTTTTCCTTTCCACTCATCCAAGTTGGAGGAGATTAAGGGAGCTAGTGCTTCTCTAGTAGAACCCTGGCAGTCTGCAGCCAAGCACTCTGGCCCTGGCCCTGGCCCTAGCCGTAGCCCCAGCAAGTAGCCCACACCCATCCCTCACGTAACATGACTCAAACAGCTGGGAGCTGTTTGAATTTGGCCTCACTGGGTATTCATGGTGTTTAATAAAACACTGCAGGACATTTTGTACAAACGACAGATGCTACAATCTGGAGAATGCAACTCTTAAGGATTGCAACCTGCCTCACTTGCTTGTCAGTAAGGTTCTACCTAGCTCTTTAGACGGGGCCCTGGCTACTCACCCCTAGCCTGACTACCTGGTTTTATCTCAGATACTAGGGAAGGCACATGGTGCTGGGACTGGATTTGTCTTTATCATTATTGTATTCCAGCATCTACAGTACATACTTAATAATAACAACAACAATGGCAACAGTGAACACTTAACCAACATACATTATGTGCCAGACACTATTCTAAATGCTTTGCATTTCCTCCCAGCTTTACTGAGGTATAACTGACAAAATTGTATATATTTAAGGAATAATATGTGATGTTTTGATATATGTATGAATTATGAAATTATCACCACAATCAAGCTAATTAACATATCCATCATCTCACATAGTTACTTTTTTTGTGTTATGAGAACACTTCAGACCTATTTTCTTAGCAAATTTCAATTATACAATACAGTGTTGCTAACTATAGTCACCATTTGTACATTAGCTCTCCAGAAGTTATTTGTTCTACATAACTGAAAGTTTTTGCCCTTTGACCAACATCTCCCCATTTCTCCCACCCCCATGAGCCCCTGGCAACCACCATTCTACTCTCTACCTTTATGAGTTGGCCTGTTTTAGATTCCATATATAAGTGAGATAATACAGTATTTGTCTTTCTCTGTTTTATTTTACTTAGCATAGTGTCCTCCAGGTTCATCCATGTTGTTGGATATGGCAGGCTTTCCTTAGTTTTTAATGCTGAAAAATATACATTGTGCATGCGTGTGTGTGTGTGTAGTGTGTGTGTGTGTGTGTGTGTGTGTGTGTATGACATTTTCTTTATGTGTTCATCCCTTGGGAGCTACACTTTGCATTTATTAACTTAAATCATCCTCACAACAATCCTACAAGTTAGGTACTGGTATAACCCCATTTTATGAGTAACAGTAGACATAGAGCAGTTAAGAAACTTGCCGAGGAATAAAAGCTACCATTTATGGCACTTCTGGGCTTTGAGACTAGGCTATCTGGCTCTAAAAATCTGTGCTTGTTTTAACCACTGTGTTAACCACTGCCTCCCAATAAAAATGTGCTGAATTAATGATTAGTAATACTGCATATAATCAATAGCTAATATTTATTAAGCATTTACTGTGTGCCAGGCACTGCAACTGTATTGTCTCATTTACCCCTCACAACCTCCCTTCCATGTAGATACTATTATGGTTCCCATTTTGCAAATGAGGGGATAATAAAAGGCACAGAGAATTTGTCCAAGGTCACACAACTGATGGGAAAAAGGAAATTGGTCGCCTCTTTTCTGGCCCTAGAACCCATGCTCTTGACATTATACTTTACTGCTTCCCACTACTTCAGGTGATTCTCCTCAAAGCCTCCTGAGATGAATTCTGTCATCAGCCTGATTTGACACTGATAAAAATAAGGAGTTAAAGAACTGGCCCAAGGTTAGACAAATTAGTAAGAGACAGTAGAGTCTAGGACTCAGGTGTTCTGGTTTTAAACCCCCTGGTTTTAAGGCAGAAATCTTCTTTCTGCTCTATTCCGTCTCTGATGCTACTGTTGCATTCCTGAGTTGTCCCGAATGGCTCATTCTCCAAGTCTGGCCCTTTAGTGCACGAAGAAATGGTCCAAATGCAGAAAGTTCCATGAATAGAAGAAATACTCTCTCTATCATCTTTATACTCTGTTTAGTTCTGATTCTCCCAGAATATGGTGAAAGTGGCATAAATATTGAGCAGTTATGACACAGGGGACAACAGAGCATGTCCAGACTGGCACAATTGATGATAAATGGGGAAAAGGCTGTTAGCGGCAACTGCAGGGTTGTAGGAATATTGGCGGATGATTGATTGAAGGGAGGTAAAAGGGGTTCTCCTCTCTTCCCCAGTAAAAAGTGAAAGGGAAGAAATGAAAAAAGAGATAAATTCCCCAAAGCAACAAAGTAATTTTCAATATAATCATCTCAGGAGAAAATAACAATACATTATTAACCAAAATAGCAGGGCAATAAGATGCAGGGGAGCAGAGACATTAAGGACACCATAAAGGACAAGAAGAAAGAGAAAAAGGAGTCTTATCAGATTTTTCAAAAGAAAAGTGACAAAGAGGGAAGCAGCAAAAATTAAAGAAGGGATCACATAATTAGAAGCCACTGGTGTCATTTCACATCTACTATAATGGCCACTTAAAAAGTATCTTCAGGGCTTCCCTGGTGGCGCAGTGGTTGAGAGTCCGCCTGCTGATGCAGGGGACACGGGTTCGTGCCCCGGTCCAGGAAGATCCCACATGCTTTGGAGCGGCTGGGCCTGTGAGCCATGGCCACTGAGCCTGCGTGTCCAGAGCCTGTGCTCCACAACGGGAGAGGCCACAACAGTGAGAGGCCCGCATACAGCAAAAAAAAAAAAAAAAAAAAAAGTACCTTCATATATATATTCACACACATACATGCACACTCTGAAACAAGCTACAAGTTCTTCAAGGTGTTCTAAGTGGTGCATGCAATCCCAACTTCCAATGTGCAAAATGGGGAAGTTTTGCTTAACTTATTGGGAATTAAGAGAATCTTAAGACTGGATGAGAACTTAGTAACTGGGCCAAATGATCTCAGGGATCAGATGGGTCTATCAAACTCTCTTATACTATTTCTGGCAGGAACTCATCTAGAACATTTGGGGGTACATCTAGTGATAGAGACCTCACTATTTTTTTTTTTTTTTTTTTTTTGTGGTACACGGGCCTCTCACTGTTGTGGCCTCTCCCATTGTGGAGCACAGGCTCTGGATGTGCAGGCTCAGCGGCCATGGCTCACGGGCCTAGCTGCTCCACAGCATGTGGGATCTTCCCGGACTGGGGCACAAACCCACGTCCCCTACATCGGCAGGCGGACTCTCAACCACTGTTCCACCAGGGAAGCCCCAAGAAACCTCACTATCTTACAAGCCTGCTTAGTTCTTTATTGGGGTGGGAGAAGATTAAGATTAACAAGTACCCACTAGGTGTCAGGCACTCTATCAGGTATTTTACAAGCATTGACTTCACTTAACCTTCACAACAACCCTGTAGAGTAGTTATTATCTTCATTTTACAAATGATAAAGTGAAGGTGGAGAAAGTGAAGTCATTTGCTTGAAATCATGTAGTTAGTGAGCACTGGAACTAATGAGCCCAAAATTGTCTGAACATAAATTTTATGCTTTTTCTACCACTCCACATTGCTTCTACCTGCAAGGAAACTGTGGTAAAATCTGAAGTGCCAGGCTGAAATCCTGATATCCTCTGTCTAGTGCAACCCTCTCATCAACTAGTTTAGTTACTGGCAAGATAGAAGCTGGATTTTATGCAACATGACCTGCTCTTAGGAAACCAGTGGAGAGTTCCTGTCACTGTACTTCCTTTTAAATGTTCACAACTCTTTAATAATCTATTATAGGAGGGACTGTCAAGATGGCAGAGGAGTAAGATGTGGAGATCACCTTCCTTCCCACAAATACATCAAAAATACATCTACATGTGGAACAACTCCTACAGAACACCTACTGAATGCTGGCAAAAGACCTCAGACTTCCCAAAAGGCAAGGAACTTCCAAGGTACCTGCGTAGGGCAAAAGAAAAAAGAAAAAGCAGATACAAAAGAATAGGGACGGGACCTGCACCTCTAGGAAGGAGCTTGAAGAAGGAAAAGTTTCCACACACTAGGAAGTCCCTTCACTGGCTGAGATGGGAGGTGGGGTGGGGGAAGCTTCAGAGCCATGGAGGAGAGTGCAGCAACAGGGGTGCGGAGGGCAAAGCAGAGAGATTCCTACACAGAGGATCGGTGCCGACCAGCACTCACCAGTCTGAGAGGCTTGTCTGCTCACTGGCCAGGGTGTGTGGGGGCTGCGAGCTGAGGCTTGGGCTTCGGAGGTCAGACCCAGAGAGAGGACTGGGGTTGGCTGCATGAACACAGCCTGAAGGGGGCTGGTGCTCCACAACTAGCCAGGAGGGAGTCCGGGAAAAAGTCTGGAACTGCCTAAGATGCAAGGGAACATTGTTTTGGGGTGAGCAAGGAGAGGGAATTCAGAGCACCACCTAAACCAGCTCCAGAGATGGGCGCGAGCCACAGCTATTAGCTTGGACACTAGAGACGGGCATGAAACGCTAAGGCTGCTGCTGTAGCCAACAAGAAGCCTGTATGCAAGCACAGGTCACTATCCACACTTCCCCTCCAGGGAGCCTGGGCAGCCCGCCACTGCCAGGGTTCTGGGATCCAGAGAAAACTTCCCCAGGGGAACACACAGCATGCAACAGGCTGTTGCCATGTCACACCAGCCTCTTTTATATTACTTCTTAAAAATAATATATATATTTTTTTAATAACTATATTTTATTTTATTTTTTCTTTCTTCTTTTTTCTCCCTTTCCTTCTGAGCCGAGTGGCTGACAGGGTCATGGTGCCCGGGCTGGGTGTCAGGCCTGAGCCTCTGAGGTGGGAGAGCTGAGTTCAGGACATTGGCCAACCAGAGAACTTCCAGCCCTGTGTAATATAAAAAAGCGAAAGTTTTCACAGAGACCTCCATCTCAACACTAAGACCCAGCTCCACTCAACAACCAGAAAGTTACAGTGCTGGTCACTCTATGCCAAACAACTAGCAAGAGAGGAATACAACCCCACTCATTAGCAGAGGGGTTGCCTAAAATCACAATAAGGTCACAGACACCAAAAAACACACCACCAGACGTGGTCCTGCCCACCAGAAAGACAAGATCCAGTCTCACCCACCACAAGACAGGCACCAGTCCCCTCCACCAGGAATCCTACACAACCCACTCAACCAACCTTACTCACTGAGGGCAGACACCAAAAATAACAGGAACTACGAAACTGCAGCATGCAAAAAAGAGACCCCAAACACAGTAAGTTAAGCAAAATGAGAAGACAGAGAAATACACAGCAGATGAAGGAGCAAAAAAATGAAGAGGAAATAGGTAGTCTACCTGAAAAAGAATTCAGAGTAATGATAGTAAAGATGATCCAAAAGCTTGAAAATAGAATGGAGAAAATACAAGAAACGTTTAACAAGGACCTAGAAGAACTAAAGAGCAAACAAACAATGATGAACACAAAATAAATGGAATTAAAAATCCTCTAGAAGGAATGAATAGCAGAATAATTGAGGTAGAAAAACGGATAAGTGACCTGGAAGATAAAAGAGTGGAAATAACTACTTCAGAGCAGAATAAATAAAAAAAGAATGAAAAGAATTGAAGAGAGTCTCAGAGACCTCTGGGACAACATTATCTCACCAACTTTTGTATTACAGGGGTCTCAGAAGAAGAAGAGAAAAAGAACGGGACTGAGAAAATATTTGAAGAGATTATAATTGAAAATTTCCCTAATATGGGAAAGGAAATAGTCAATCAAGTCCAGGAAGCACATAGAGTCCCATACAGGATAAATCCAAGAAGAAACATGGCAAGACACATATTAATCAAACTTTCAAAAATTAAAGACTAAGAAAATATATCAAAAGCAGCAAGGGAAAAACAACAAATAACATACAAGGAGACCCCCATAACGTTAACAGCTGATCGTTCAGCAGAAACTCTGCAAGCTAGAAGGGAGTGGCAGGACATATTTAATAAAGTGATGAAAGGGAAAAACCTACAATCAAGATTACACTACCCACCAAGGATCTCATTCAGATTTGATGGAGAAATTAAAAACTTTACAGAGAGGCAAAAGCGAAGAGAATTCTGCACCACAAAACCAGCTTTACAAAAATGCTAAAGGAAATTCTCTAGGCAGGAAACACAAGAGGAGGAAAAGATGTACAATAACAAAACCAAACCAATTAAGAAAATGGTAATTGGAAGATACATATTGATAATTACCTTAAATGTAAAAGGATTAAATGCTCCAAGGAAAATGCATAGAGTGGATGAATGGATACAAAAACAAGACACATATATATGCTGTCTACAAGACACCCACTTCAGACATAGGGACACACACAAACTGAAAATGAGAGAATGGAAAAAATATTCCATGCAAATGCAAATCAAAACAAAGCTAAAGTAGCAATTCTCGTATAAGAGAAAATAGACTTTAAAATAAAGACTATTACAAGAAACAAAGAAGGACACTGCATAATGATCAAGGGATTAATCCAAGAAGATATAACAATTGTAAATACCTATGCAGCAAACATAGGAGCACCTCAATACATAAGGCAAATGCTAAAAGCCTTAAAAATGGAAACCGACAGTAACACAATTATAGTGGGGGACTTTAACACCCCACTTTCACCAATGGACAGATCATCCAAAATGAAAATAAATAAAGAAACACAGCTTTAAAAGATACATTAAACAAGATGGACTTAAATGATATTTATAGGACATTCCATCCAAAAACAACAAAACACACTTTCTTCTCAAGCGCTCATGGAACATTCTCCAGGATACATCATATCGTGGGTCACAAATCAAGCCTTGATAAATTTCAGAATATTGAAATCGTATCAAGTATCTTTTCCTACCACAACGCTTTGAGACTAGATATCAATTACAGGAAAAAATCGGTAAAAATACAAACAAATGGAGGCTAACACTACTAAGTAACCAAGAGATCACTGAAGAAATCAAAGAGGAAATCAAAAAATACTTAGAAAAAAATGACAATGAAAACACGATGACCCAAAACATTTGGGATGCAGCAAAAGCAGTTCGAAGAGGGAATTTTATAGCAATATAATCCTACCTCAAGAAACAAGAAACAAATCCTCAACAAAACACAAGCAACAGAATCCAACAGCACATTTAAAGGACCATACACCATGATCAATGGGGTTCATCCCAGGAGAGCAAGGATTCTTCGATATATGCAAATCAATCAATGTGATACACAGTATTAAAAAACTGAAGGATAAAAACCATATGATCATCTCAATAGATACAGAAAAAGCTTTTCAGAAGATTCAACACCCTTTTATGATAAAAACCCTCCAGAAAGTAGGCATAAAGGGAACTTACCTCAACATAATAAAGCCCATATATGAAAAATCCACAGCCGGCATCTTTCTCAATGGTAAAAACTGAAACCATTTCCACTAAGATCAGGAGCAAGACAAGGTTGCCCACTCTCACCACTATTATGCAACATAGTATTGGAAGTTTTAGCCACAGCAATCAGTGAAAAACAAGAAATAAAAGGAATCTAAATTGTAAAAGAAGAACTAAAACTGTCACAATTTGCAGATGACATGATACTATACATAGAGAATCCTAAAGATGCTACCACAAAACTACTAGAGCTAGTCAATGAATTTGGTAAAGTAGCAGGATACAATATAAATGCACAGTAATCACTTGAATTCTTATACACTAATTATGAAAAATCTGAAAGGCAAATTAGGAAGCACTCTCATTTCCCACTTCAACAAAAAGAATAAAATACCTAGGAATAAGCCTACCTAAGGAGATAAAAGACCTGTATGCAGAAAACTATAAGACACTGATGAAAGAAATTAAAGATGATACAAACAGATGGAGAGATATACCATGTTTTTGGATTGGAAGAATCAAAATTGTGAAAATGTCTATACTACTCAAAGCAATCTACAGATTCAAGGCAATCCCTATCAAAAGACCTATGGCATTTTTCACAGAACTGGAACAAAAAATTTCTCAATTTGTATGGAAACACAAAAGACCCTGAATGGCCAAAGCAATCTTGAGAAAGACAAACGGTGCTGGAAGAATCAGGCTCTCTGGCTTCAGACTATATTACAAAGCTACACTAAACAAGACAGTATCGTACTGGCACAAATACAGAAATATAGATCAATGGAACAGGATAGAAAGCCCAGAGATATACCCACGCACATATGGTCACCTTATCTTTGATAAAGGAGGCAAGAATATACAATGGAGAAAAGCCAGCCTCTTCAATAAGTCGTGCTGGGAAAACTGGACAGCTACATGTAAAATAATGAAATTCGAACTCTCCTTAACACCATACACAAAAATAAACACTAAATGGATTAAAGACCTAAATGTAAGAGCAGACACTATAAAACTCTTAGAGGAAAACATAGGCAGAACACTCTATGACATAAATCACAGCAGCATTCTTTTTGACCCATCTCCTTGAGAAATAGAAATAAAAATAAACAAATGGGACCAAATGAATCCTAAAAGCTTTTTCACAGCAAAGGAAACCATAAACAAGATGAAAGACAACCCTCAGAATGGGAGAAAATATTTGCAAATGAAGCAACTGACAGAGGATTAACCTCCAAAATATACAAGGTGCTCATGCATCTCAATATCAAAAAACAACCCAATCCAAAAATGGGCAGAAGACCTAAATAGACATTTCTCCAAAGAAGATATACAGATTGCCAAGAAACATATTGAAAGGATGCTCAATATCGCTAATCGTTAGAGAAATGCAAATCAAAAGTACAGGGAGATATCATCTCACACCAGTCAGAATGGCCATCATCAAAAAATCTACAAAGAATAAATGCTAGAGAGGGTGTGGAGAAAAGGCAACCCTCTTGCACTGTTTGTGGGAATGTAAATTGATGCAACCACTATGGAGAACAGTATAGAGGTTCCTTAAAAAACTGAAAATATTACCACCATATGACCCAGCTATCCCACTACTGGGCATATACCCTGAGAAAACCATAATTCAAAAAGAGTCATGTAGTACAATGCTCATTGCAGTACTATTGACAATAGCCAGGACATGGAAGCAACGTAAGTGTCCACAGAAAGATGAATGGATAAAGAAGATGTGGCACATATATACAATGGCATATTACTCAGCAATAGAAAGAAACAAAATTGAGCTACTTGCGGTGAGGTGGATGGACTTAGAGACTGTCATACAGAGTGAAGTAAGTCAGAAAGAGGCAAACAAATACCGTCGGCTAACACATATATGTGGAATAAAAATTAAAAAAATAATTCGGCTCTGAAGAACCTAGGGGCAGGACAGGAATAAAGACGCAGACATAGAGAATGGAATTAAGGACACGGGGAGTGGGAAGGGTAAGTTGGGACGAAGTGAGAAAGTAGCATTGACATATATATATATATACTACCAAAAGTAAAATAGATAGCTAGTGGGAAACAGCTGCATTGCACATGGAGTTCAGCTCAGTGTTTTGTGTCCCCCTAGAAGGGTGGGATAGGGAGGGTGGGAGGGAGATGCAAGAGGGAGTGCATATGGGGATATATGTATACATATAGCTGATTCACTTTGTTATACAGCAGAAACTAACACACCACTGTAAAGCAATTATACTCCAATAAAGATATTAAAAAATCTATTATAGAATTCTGACAAGCTCAATGGCAATAATGACATAGAGGTTACTAATGAAGAATTTGGAGTCAGCTTGCCTGGATGCAATTCCTGGCTCCATCGCTCACTAGATATAATATCACCTTGGGCAAATTATATAACTTCTCTGTACTTCACTTTACATATATTTAAAATGGGAAAAATAATAGTACTACGTCATGGGTGTGTTGTGAGGATTAAATTGAGTTGATGAATATAAAGGCCTTAGAACAGAATCATAGAGATGCACAGTAAATGTTGATTCATTATTACTTTATTGTCTATCTGTATTTTCTAGAATCTTTTATATTTTGAAAACTGGTACATTTTCCCATCTATAATGTTGTCCTAGATCTCCTGTAACTCATGACTCTGTTGAGTTTAACTACAGCAATTCTGCTGGGGACATCTGAGTAATATTTC
>RJWK010048198.1:0-17022 GCA_004363435.1 Platanista minor | reverse complement strand
GGGACGCGGGTTCGTGCCCCTGTCCGGGAGGATCCCGCGTGCCGCGGCGCGTCTGGGCCCGTGAGCCATGGCACTGAGCCTGCGTGTCCGGAGCCTGTGCTCCGCAACGGGAGGGGCCGCGGCAGTGAGAGGCCCGCGTACCACAAAACAAACAAACAAAAAAAGAAACCCAGGACCCTTTAGCTACCAGCCCCCATACCCCCCCACTTTCCTCCAAACCACAGCCCCAAACAACCACTATAGATTGATCTTCTCTACAGAGTTCTCTACTCTGGATTTTCATGTGAATGGAATCATATTGCATGTGGTCTTTTGTGGCTGGTTTCTTTCACTGAGCATGTTTTCAAGATTCATCCACAGTGTAGCATGTGTCAGAACAGTGCTGTATTCCTTTCAATGGATGAATAATATTCACCATCTTTTGCTTATCCGTTCATCTAATGATGGACACTTGGGTTGTTTCCACTTTTGTCTATTAGGAATAATGCTGCTGTGAGCACTCACATGCAAGTTCAGTGTGGATATGTGCTTTCATTTCTCTTGGGTATATGACAGGAAGTAGCATCTCTGGGTCATATGATAACTGGTTAATCATTTGAGGAATTGCCAGACCAATTTCCAAAGAGCGTCACCATTTTGCATTTCTGTAAGCAGCATATAAGGGCTCTGATTCCCCCACATTCTGGCCTGGGGGTGCATAGCTTCAGCTATGCAGGACGAGTAAGCTCTGGGATCTAATACACAACTCGGTGACCACAGCTCACAATGTTGCAGTGTGTACTTGAAATTTATTAAGGGGTAGATCTGAAGTGTTCTCACCACACACACACACACACACACACACACACACACACACACAAGGTAATGATGTAAGGTGGCAGATGTGTTATATAAAACATCAAAAGGGCCCCCTTAAATATATATAATTCCTATTTGTCAACTATATTCCAGTAGAGTTGATAAAAAAGGACAGATGCCAACGTTCTTCAACCCCAGCTTCCTCCAGCACAGAGGCAGCTCTGAGGCCGACTGACAGGCCAGATCCCGAGTTCTGGACGTTAGGGTACACGACTTGGACTTATGAAGAAAAACGTTTACACAGTTACAATAGCATCCATTTCTGTTATGAACTTGTCTTACATGGATGTGAACGCCGTCCACGTGACTAAACGAGAGAGCTGGTAGGATTTAATAGGGTGGCTTCCTCATCCAGCAGAACAGGAGCACAACCTAAAGTGAATCTGAAACTAATAAGCCGAGATGCAGGGGCGTAAGCCAGCTGTTTATAATTAAGGAGATGAATTCCAGCAGGAGCACCTAGCAGAGCGGATAAGACATTGGCTCTGGAAAAGAGGATTGGAGGGAGGAGTGTAACAGTGGTGGTTTAAAACTCTGAGCCTTTCTGTAATTGATTTTTAAGTTATGTGCATTTCCCGTTTATGGAAGGAAGGAAGGGCAAAGAGAACAAGAAAGTGCTTGGATCCTAGGCATTTCTTCAGCCTGGCCAAGTGAGGCCGGGTGCTGGGTGTTCAGCTCATCTTCCTGTGCAGGACTGGACTGGGGGAGACAGGAAGCCCTTAAGGTAGGAAAGAAGGAAACACCACATTTCCGGGGCACCAACTGCACAAAGGCTCACAAGTCTATGCACAGGTGGATACCTCTGTCCTCACGCTAACTTGCCGAGTTAGCAGGTGGCCCCCATTCTGCAGGGGAGAAGCCTGAAGACCGGAGGGGCAGACCAAGCAGTAAGAAGTCATAAAACTACTATTGGACTCTGGACGGGACGGGGCGCCTCTCAGCCATCAGTCTCCGTGGGCTGCCACTGAAATGGACGTTTCCAACAACAGTGTAATTTTTGCACATTTTCTCCAGGAAGTCCCTATTCAAATGCAACTGCATTCCCAGATAAATCACTAAACCGCTATCTAAAAAAGAAAAGCAGAACCTGAGGCTGGGAAGTGGCTTTTGAAACTTACCCAACCATATTAGTTATCCCCCTCCTTTCTTCAGTATTTGAGTTCAATATTTAGGATTCACTATGTCTCCCTATTTAGGAGGAAGAGGGTCAAATGTTGTCTCTAACTGGTGGGGGTGGGCTGTGTACTAGGGAGGACTGGAGCCTCACACTGGTTGAGTTTAATCCTTCAGAAGGCAGGGGACGCTCTAGATGTCACGCCCTCTGTATGGCACCTCGCAGGAGTCCGTGTGCGGTTAGAGATGTATATGGTCGTCATTAAACCACAATAAAGATTATTGATTACTGTGATGATGATATATGTTGCCAGAAATGCTTTCCATCTTTTTTCCCCTCAGTGGGTGGGAAAGAATTGGGAAGAATTTTCACTTTGTGAAAGCAAACAGAAAATACAGCATTTTGAAGCAGAAACAGACTCTACACTATGCCTACAACACAGTACAGCAATAATTAAAAGTTACCAGACTGATTAAAGTGCCAACTGTCTGACAGGAAACAGTAATTACACAACCTCCAGGGTGGGGAGCCATGGCAGAGCCGGCAGAGGGCGGGGGTGGGGGGTGGGGTGGGGGTGGGGGATCGTTGGTGAGGCTGGTAGGGCAGCCCCCTCCCATGTAGGCACTGCCCTGGGGGCACAGCTGGGGAGAGGCAGCTCTGGGGCTCTTGACATGGTGATGCTTAGAAGGAGGAGAGGGAGATAACACAGCTGGAGGCAGGAGGAATGCAGGTAGGAGGTCCTCAGGTGTCTCCTCCCTGTTTTCAGAAATCTCCTTTTCACCTCATTTCTGTTGTTTTCACCAAAACTATGATCACGAGCTAAGCCTGCAGGACCACTTGGCTTCTCTTCACCCTGACTCTCTGTTCTGTATTCTTTTATGGGATGGTCAGTCAGGTGCTGCCACAAGAGGACGCAGAGGAGAGGCTCAGGAGAAAACAGAGTGTATGACACTCATGGGTCCTGCAGACAGGAGGCAGGAGGCATGGCTGCCACGCAGGGCCAAGTGGGGGAAGCACCAGGCTGGTCCGGAGGGAGGGGAGAGCCACAGCCTTGGCCTGTGCTGCAGTGTCTGCAGGAAACGGAAGGCAGGCAGGTGAACAGTTTAGGGCTGACTAGTTTGAATAATTAAGGGGTTTGGGGCTATAGGTGTGGGCCCTGGTTGCCTGGCCCCTGGTCCTGGATGATGCAGGAAGAGGAGAAGTGACCCCCTGGGGTGCACAGGCAGGGAGAGGGGGTCTGGCTCTGGGTTGGCTGGTCTGTTTCACAGCATCCTCCCACTGGGCCCTTTGCCATCTGTAAGAACTGGTTCATCCCAGGAGGGCAGTCTCCCCAGCCAGGAAGGTTCTCCAGGATGTCAAAACATCATAGTACACAGAAAATTAAAAATATATTCAATACACCCCCTCCCCCAATCAAAATGCCATTCCTCCAGATGGCAAAAGTGAGAACAGGAAATATGACTGCTTAGAAATCTGAGACACAATTTATATTCTGCCTCCCTCTAAAGAAGATTTGAGGGTCTCATAATGCTGTAACGTAGTAGATGAGGACCATCAGATGTCAAGTGTAAAAAGGCTTTTCATGTTTCCAGGGCTCTGAGCAGGCACAGCTTTTCATCCAGCCGGGAGCCAAGGGCAGTGTGGTAGATTTAGGGAACATGACGGGTACTGTGTAGGGGCATCTGTGAAGCACTAAATTCTAGGAGGAATTTACCAAGTGGGTCAATGTTTCCACCTGACTGGCAGGAAGACAGGAGGGTCTTGTCCTTCCTCTGAGGGAAAAAAGCAGGACGCTCACTCTGTCCTGCTCCACCCGCTTCTGCTATCACACCTCTGGGTTTGGGGATGGCTTTGCTTCTTGGCGTTGCCGCATGAGATGCAGTGGAGACAGTGCCAACTCCGGAGGGCAGGAGCACAGAGGGCCCTCTGCACATTGAACAGCTGCTTATGTGCCACCAGCCTGGCTTGCAGAGGAGGAAACCGAGACTTGGAAGCCAGTGTGGCTCACGCACGATGCTTGTTCCATCCACAGTAAAGAGGGGGCTGGACCACAGGTGGGCTTCCTGAGGGAACTGCTAGATTCGTCGCACCTGACAGCCTTCCCCACAATCCACAGTGGCCCCCAGAGCTGGCCTCACCGTGTGCCGGGCGCCGTGTGGGTACCTCATCATTGGCGCTTATGGCATGTCCTTGGAGTGTGTGTTCTCCCCATCCTCACTTTACAGGTGAGGAAGTTGGGCCGGGGGGTTCCAGACCCCGCTCCAGGCGGCACAGGTAGTGGCGGATGTGGGGGTCCCACCTGTGCGGCCAGTGGGCACATGTCGGTCTGTCATGAAGCTCCAAGCTGACCGTCAGGAGTCTGCACCCTGCCGGCTGCCTCTCCTTCTCCCCCCGAGTGTCTCCCACCTTTCCCGGTGCCTCCCACTTGCAGTTTCTGTGATTTCTTGTCCCTGGGAGTTCGGGGATGGTAAGGCAGGTCCCTCTGGGCTACCCTCGAGAGCATGAGTGCTCTTGTAAAGACACCAGAAGTGTTTTTACAACGAGACTAGGATCATTTAATTTGGATGCTATTAAATTAATAAAACTCTAAGAGCTGGCCAGTGACAATCTGATTAAACCTACAGAATGCAATTCAATTACGTAACAAGGTAGGCTGACTTTAGGCAGATTAGTTTTGGATGCACAACAGCTGGTTAATCACCTGCCTGCCAGATCATGTGACCGGGAGTTAAACGTTTCATCACAGGAGACCCTAAACCCGTCCCAGCTCCACGGCAGGGTCTCTTTTGGGTGCACGTCAGCTCTCCCTGCTGCAGAGATTATTCGTTGAGTTACGATTGCCACCTGCCCAGTTATGATCTGGAGGCGCCTGCTTGTCCTGGACGCATCTAGTCAGGTGTCACAGAGAGCGTCCTGTGAGGTTGGATCGCTGCTCCAGGAAGCAATTTGGTGACACTCAATAGGCTTGAAGGTGCACACCTGTGTGCCAACCAACCGCGGGGCTTCTAGGAATGCTCCCCAGAGCAGCACTCACCCACGCACACTGAGATGTGCCCGAGAGCACTGGCTGCAGCATTCCCTGTGCTGGACAGAAACTGGAAATGACTTTAAGTGACCGTGGGCAGAAGAATGGGTACTTACAGTTTGGTACATTCACACAATGGAATTTTTTCAATTTTTAAAACGAGTGAATTAGCGCTTAAGCATCAAAATGGATAAATCACAGAAAATATTGAATGAAAAATATACGATGTAGACTGATACAGTATCAGGCCATATACATAAATTTTAACATACTATTCATGAATATGTAGTACCCTCACATAATGCAAAAACATCAAAGCAGTATTGGGGTTGATTAAGCACAAAAACCGTGCTAAGAGTTATCTTTCATAAGGGATCAAATGGAAAGAATTGGAGAAGCATATAAGGGAAATTTAAACTATAATTATAGTGATCTATCTCTTTAAATCAATAAGAACTGAGGTAATGACGCAAAATACTGTTTTTAATGATGCAAGGTTATGAGTCTTCATTCTATTTTTCTCTATGTTTTCTGTGAGCATTGAAATAGTTCATAATATAGAAAGAGCTTCCTGTGCGCTAAGCATTGTAAGACCAACACCTGCAAGGAAGGTATAGGCACCCCAAAAAAGGGGATCACATAAAACACCCATCCAGCCGGTACCACGAGCAGCAAAAGCGAACAATGACTTAATCCTGTCTTTGATACGAGCAGACTTTATATGACAACCTTTCTCTTGAGCAAAATCTATTCCCCAAATAACTCACTTTCCTGAATTTTTCTCTTTATAAATATGACATACTTATGAGCTAGCATTCCAAAGAAAGGTCGGGAGAACGGGGTAGAAGTGCAGAATGATAGGGGCTTGGAGAGACGTCCTCCCTGGGGGGTGCCTGGCTGCAAGCCTTTTGATTTTACTGCTCATTTAGAATTAATTTGGCTGGTTATATAAGAAAGAAGAAATCACAGGTGGCTCTGGGCTCCTGCCAGGTTTTTGATGGACTGAAATCTTGGCTTGAGGATGTCACTTTCCACGGCAGGTCGGGACGGCTGGTTCAGCTGATGGCACCTGATTCAATGTTTCCTGCTCATGTTTTTTTCCCCTAGCTATTTAAAAAATGCTTGAAACTCGATTTTTTCAATTCACTTCACGTTTAGATAAATTTGGCAAAAGTCAGAGAAACAGTCGGTAGCCAAACAAATGGGAATAGTGTAAGCCACCAATCCTAAGCACCCAGTGGGTAAGAACGAAGCTGTCATCTGTTCCCCAAAATGTTCAGGAAACATTCTTTGATGCTGATTAGCATGACTCCCAGGGTCCACTCAGCTCCTGCAGTGACAGGTTTGCTTATGCTGAACAGAATCATTCAGACTTTCTTGATGTTCCCTGGTTCTGTCTAGAATGTTTTGATACTCGTCCAATATAGCATCATCATACGTGGGCGATGTATGTTATTATTGATTATTAGAGACCTGTTCTCCAAAACAAATGAAGGCCATGACTTTGTAAAGAGGTTAACTGTACACAGAGGTCTAAGATGATATTAGCAGTTTTTTTGTTCTTAGATAACTTTTTAACGAGTTATGTAGCAAATACGTCTGGTTCCTCACGTCACATCTCCACAGCCCATGTGTGATTTTGACTCAGCTGTGGTACACAGGTCACATGAGCTCACCTGCGGTGACAGCATCCCACCTGAAGCACGGGCTGCATGTCTTTACTCTTTGCTTCAGCATCTTCTCCAGCGTCCTGGGGGCTCACTGGTCCCAGACTAGTGCAGACCAGATGTCAGAGGGATTCACTTCCTCAACCAATGGTGGATAAACACTAAGGCCCCCCGTGGGTCAGGAAGATGATTCTGGGGGCCATTCTGCACTTAGGTGTGGTTTTGGTTTGATTTTACCTGGTTGGATTCTGTATGACTCTCACACTGTGGCTTGATGTTTTTTCTCAGTTTTGAAATTTTTTCAGAAAGTTTTCTCTCCCTTTCTCTCTTCTTTCTTACTGGAACTTGACTTATACCCTTGTCTCTTTGTGCTGCAGTCAGCATATTTTTCCTTGACTTATCTTCCAGCTCACTAATTTCCTTTCACCTCTCCTCAGCTGCTGTTAAACTCACCAATTCAATTCTTAATTGTGGCTATTGTGCCTTTTTGTCCTAGGATCTCCCTTTGGTTCTTTCTTGATATTCTCTCCTTTACCTCTTCTTATAGCTCCTTAAACATGTTAATCATAACTGATAATACCTTCACCTGAATCCCCTGTTTCTATTGCTCATTGTTTCACATTATTTTTCTGTTATGTGCCCTATTATTTTTGACTGAGTGCTAGACATTGTATATGAAAAAATTAAATCTAATCTGCTGTCCAGGATATTTTATTTCTCTAAAAAGAGTGCACACTGCTGTTTCTCCTGAGGTCTCTCTCCTCAGCCTGCAGACAGCCACCTTCTCACTGTGTCTTCCCATGGCCTTTCCTCTGTGTGTATGTATTCCTGGGGTCTCTCTGTGTCCAAATTTCCTGTACTTATAAGACACCATATTGGATCAGGGCCACCCTAATGGCCTCATTTTAACTTAATCTCCTCTTTAAAGACCCTATCTCCAAATACAGTCACATTCTGAGGTACAGGGGGTTAGGGTTTCAACACATAAGTTTGGTGGGGCGGGGGGGGTCACAATTCAGTCCATAACACTAGACTGCCATTACTGGAGGGAGAAATTTCTTACTTGAAATGCAAAGGAACTATTCATCTTATCACCCTAAGTGATTTAATTCCATTTTAATAAAACAACTTGTGTTTGTATATGTGTGTATGTATGCAAAAGCTAAAAATAGTATTTAAAGAAAAAATTATTGTAATCTCTGTGTATATAAACTCTCAGATTTTCTGTATTCATACACATTCCATCTATGTAAAAACATATTTCAATTAAATTTTTGGCAAGATTGACAAATTTGCATAGAGAAAATGAATTCCATTAAGGCAATCTAATTCATTGCTAAACATTGTAGGGCTTCCCTGGTGGCGCAGTGGTTGAGAGTCCGCCTGCCGATGCAGGGGACACGGGTTTGTGCCCTGGTCCGGGAAGATCCCACATGCCGCGGAGCAGCTGGGCCCGTGAGCCATGGCCTCTGAGCCTGTGCGTCCGGAGCCTGTGCTCCGCAGCGGGAGAGGCCACAACAGTGAGGGGCCTGCGTACCTCAAAAAACAAAAACAAACAAACAAATAAACATTGTATAGCATTTCAATAAAAAATATTTATTTTTCATGAAATTATTCTATTTGCTATTATCTTTTTTCCATGTAAATGTTTATTAAAAGTTGATTCATTGAGCCATGTTTTGCCCATATCAAGTTTTACTGGTTAGAGCCTCTGCATTTTCAATGTCTGTGTAAGCATGATTTCTGAGGAATTGAAATAAGAGTGCTGCAGTGTGTAGTCCTTAGCACTCGGCCATTGCTGCAAGCCATTACCACCCCCCACCCCCCCACCTCATTACCAGGCAACGGTTACCCGGAGACCATTAATGCCAGCTGGTTAGAGCCATGTAGAGGTCCTGCTCAGGCACTGGTCGGTGCCACAGTGGGCCCCATTCAGCATTGGTTGGTGCTGCAGTGGGCCCTGCCCACAAGCAAGCAACTGTCAATGAGCGACCGTAGGAGGGACATTGAGCCAATGGTCTGCGGAGTGGTGGTCCTCAGGTGGAGAGTGAGGTAAGAGGCAGATCCCAGCCTTCTGCCCAGGGCCCTCCAGCTCACCCGGCCTAGGGTTGGCGGGTGAGCTGGGGGACCCAGGAAACAGGCTGGGGGTGCGTCCTGCAGGGCTCCAGAGCCCTCGCCAAGACCGCCCACTGGCTGGGCCCAGGCCCTAAGGTGGCAGTGAACCTCTCCCCCATCCCTGCCTCTGTGACCTAATGGCAGCAGCAGTCTGCATAAGACACAGTCTGGGGGACCTGGCTCCCACCATTTGGGTGGCCTGAGGAGCCTGAAGGCCAGTTGGGTGCTGGGCGCCTGGCTCCCTCAGCGATGACAGCCAGGCAGGGTCTGGGGACCTGGCTCTGAGGGAGCGACCAACTGAGATCTGCCTCTTCAGCCAGGCCTGGGCACTGGCAGGAGGACCCAGACTGGGTGCTGGATGAACGCTCCGGGGCAGGGTAACAGCCCCTCGCCCTGCCACAGGGACCCCCTTCTCTTAGCCAGGCCTGGACCTCAAAGGGTGAAAGTTGTGCCTTGGGACCTTCCCCATTTTTGTCAGAACAGAGAGTAACATTTGTTTGGTGGAGATTTACAGGAACATTGTCACCTGACTTTGACCTGACCTCAAGAACAAAGGATCTGACACTAAGAAGTTTGCAACAACTGACCACGCCCCTCCCTCACCTTTCCTATAAAAGGGCTTTGCTGAAAGCTTTCAGGGAGTTTGGGGGGTTTTGGGGGGGATTTTTTTGTTTTTTGTTTTTAGCTGCGTTGGGACTTCGTTGCTGGGAATGGGCTTTCTCTAGTTGTGGTGAGCGGGGTCTACTCTTCGCTGCGGTGCACGGGCTTCTCATTGTGGTGGCTTCTCTTGTTGCAGAGCACAGGCTCTAGGCACACAGGCTTCAGTAGCTGTGGTGCATGGGCTCAGTAGTTGTGGCTCACATGCTTAGTTGCTCCGGCTTGTGGGATCTTCCCAGACCAGAGCTCGAACCCGTGTCCCCTGCACTGGCAGGTGGATTCTTAACCACTGCGCCACCAGGGAAGTCCTGGGGATTTTAAGGCATGAGCCAACCATCTCCTTGCATGGCCCTGCAATAAACCTTTCCCTGTTCCAAACTCTAGCGTTTTGGTATTGTTTGGCCTCACTGCGTGTCGGGCACACAGACTTGCGTTTCAATAACAGAATTAGTCCGATTGTCCTTTAAGTAACCTATGGAGTTCTAAATTTTTTTGGAATTTTATCTGTTTGTTTTTAGCCAACAAAAACCTTAGCATGTGCAATTCTTACTATTGGCATTTTTCTATGTGTTTATTTTATTCAACAACCAATAAATGGCTGAGAAATGAGAGTTTTATTAATTTCTTAAATGATCCAGGAGAAAATATTGAACAATGTTATAAGACAGACATACCAGGAAAGAAGGAGAAAGACACGGACGGATGGAGAAAAGAGATGGAGAAAGAATGGAGGAGACAGAGAAAAGCGGACGAAGTCAAATCTTGAATTAAAAGTGTTGGATAACACGTCATTCCTCAGCTGAACCAGTCCCGAGTACCTGTGTCTTCATGTGTACCATGAACCATTAAATAAGGTACTGAACTGTCCTTGTGGCCTTTAACAAAGAGCTCCTTCACCAAGTCTGTCACCTGGCTCTGGGATCCTGCCAGTCTCTCCACAGCAGCAGCAGTTTTCAGACGACACGGACTCTGATGGTTTTGTAATAGGAAAACCTGATAAACATGTTTCCCACTTCCCCAACGGTGAGTTAGCGACTTTGAAATGTGCAGAAATGCTGGTATCTCCATGTTTTCCAAGGTTTTATTGTCTCCATATCCAAATTCACTGGCTCCTGGACCCACATTCTGACATAGAAACTTGACACCCTTCAAAGTGAGCCCCAAGCAGTCCTGGCTTGTCAGACCTGTGCCGATCAACAGTTCTGGCCAGCTGTCAGGTCAAATGCTTTGTGGCATCTGCTGTTTCTTTAATCTTTTTGGCTGACTTGCTCTTTCCCTTGGAACTGCCCTGCCCACTAACATAACTGCCTTACTCTGGGCGTCCCTTCACAGCGAGGCCTGTAGACAAGTGGGCACCTGCATGTCCTGACATGACCTGGCCATGTCTCCCCAGCCTCTGGGAGACCAAGGATACCCAACACCAACAGAGATGTGGAGGCGGAAAATGATAGGAAAGTGGGTAGATTGGGTGAATCACCCCAGGGGCTCTTAGAAGTAACTCGAAGCAGCCTGGAAACTTAGGTCTAACCAGTAGAAGTTGAGTTATGACTGCTACGTCCCCCACACTAGTGCTCAAAGGCTGAGGAGGTCTGGATAAGCTTGAGTGTTAACAGTGTTTGATGAAACAGCTTTCTGAGTTTCTCCATACAGGGGCAATGGGCAAGAATATAGACCCGGTTGATGTACACTAGGCCCCCACCTTACTAGCCACTGGAGGTTTGGTTACGAGCACAGCTGCTTGTTTTCAGGATACTGGTCTACAGGGTGAGTTCTCTCCTAGAAGTCCTCACAGCCCTTCACACAGCTGGGCTGTGGAATGGCCTGGCCAACCAACGTGCCAATGAATCCCCCAGACACATCTGAAATCTAGCCATGGGCTAACTCCAACTCAAACTATGCTACCCACTCAAGCAATGACTGGAGGCCAAAAAAGGGTCAACAACTTGCTTGACATTAAACATTTCAATTTGGAATAAGGAATGAGAGGCTCTTCATTATAGAACAAAAAAGGTAAAGCTGGAGTTGCTAATATGAGCGTCAGAACATTGTTCTTACATCACTGACGCCCAGTCATTTACAGTGGTGATACCCCAGTGCTTTCTGATTCCATGGCACCTCCTCCTTTATGAGACTTGCACTTTACGTGTTTTTTTTTTTTAATTTAAAATATAATTTCTGTAGAGACTGTTATAACTTTTGTGCCCCTTGTGAAATTTTGGATATCAAGATTCATTGCAGAACTAGGGTAAATATTGAAATTCCATTCCAGGTGTGAACAACAAAAAAGAAAGTTTGAGGTGTCCGAAAATAAGTTGTGTTTGTTCTGGTTTATTTAGACATGGTTAAATTGCGAAATTGATGGATTCTCAGCTTTATACTAGTTGCCAAACCCAATCATGGCAAATGTTGGCATCCTTGATAAATAATTTTTCTTATTTTGACACCACTTTTTATTTTAAGGAAAAGAAAGTCACTACAGAATATGGTAGCTTGATTACGGGTGACTAACAGAAAAAGAGACTGTAGAGGGATTGTAAAGCTTGGGTTGGAAGAGGCACAATTTTCAGTGGCAAATGCTGAAACTTCCTGTTTATCGTGTTTTACCTTAAGAACAAGTAACAGGGACTTCCCTGATGGCTCAGTGGTTAAGAATATGCCTGCCAATGCAGAGGACATGGGTTCGAGCCCTGATCCGGGAGGATCCCATATACCGTGGAACAACTAAGCCCGTGCTCCACAACTACTGAGCCTGCGTGCCACAACTACTGAAGCCCGTGTGCCTAGAGCCGGTGCTTTGCAATATGAGAAGCCATGGCAATAAGAAGCACACACACTGCAACGAAGAGTAGCCCCCACTCGCTGCAACTAGAGAAAGCCCGCACGCAGCAATGAAAACCCAACGCATCCATAAATAAATAAATAAATAAATAAATAAATAAAATAACAAAAAAACCACAAGTAACAAATATTGGATTATATTCGAGTAGCTCAGAACACACAAGGCTGATGGAGTTAGACGTTTATGGAGAATATTTTTCTACCCCTTGAAGAATTTGATACGTGACTGGGGCCCCCAAGGCCTCCACCTTTTTTCGGGAGGTAGGATAAGTACCCTAGAACCTGGTTCCTTAGAAATTCCTCTTTTAGGGACCCCTCCTGTCACCTGTCTCCTCTCTATTCATCTTCCGGCATATGGGGGTGGGGGTAGATAATACTTTAGGAGTAATGTGTTCCTGTATTTAGGCACAGTGTTTCACTTGATCTGCGAGTATGCTTCTTGTGAGCAGGAGCTGTGCTGATTCACTGTCTTTTTCCAGCATCTAACCAGAGGCTGACACATAACACAGAGCCATTCAGTGTCGGGTGAGTGAGTGGAGAGATGAACACAGGCACGAATGAGTGTGTCCACCTAACCTTTCTCTGGGAAGATACTGGAAATTGCTCATGAAAGATACCCTGTTCTTAGTACTTGAACCTCTTCAGGGATGTGTGTACAATCATTCGGCAAATACTTATTGAACACTTGCGAAGCACCAGGAACAATGCTGGATGCTGGACCTGGAGGAGAGTGAAGGGTTAGTGACTCAGGGGTCTTGGTGTCAGCTTTGGGAGAGCGGGTGGCAGGTGCGGGCAGGACAGCAGCTGGCTGCCACACACAGGTGGTGAGGAAGTGGAGGAGCAAGCGGGCGAAATGCTCTGAATGCACGTGGACATGGGCAGGAGACGTGGGCAGGGGAATGGCTGCAGAGAACACAGGGCTGGGAGAGGTGAAGTGGGAGGGGCAGAGCATATTTAAGTGCTGATGGGAAGGAGTCAGTAACAAAGAGGAAGTTAAAATTCAGGAGGAGGACCCAAGATGGGAATTGAGAAAAAGGTGCCAGTGACGGTGTCAGGGATTGGAGGTGGGGAAGGGCACCGATTTTCCATCTGGTGATGTCCATTTTCCCCACAGTAGGAGGCCTGGTAAGAGACAGAGTTAGGGGGATCGAGGCACAAACTTAGGTGTTTTATGATGGTTTCTCTGATGAACAGGAGTATGGAACAGAGCGACTGTGCCCGCAAACACTGGCTTATGGGGGGTGGACAGCAGTCAGAGCTTGGTCTCTCCTAAAGCAGCACATGGGACAGGGGTGAGCTGGAAGGGAGCCCTGTGGAGGCCAGTGGTCACAGGACACACAGCTCACCTGGCTGGCTCACCAATCTCTCCAGCAGCTCCAAGCAGCCTGCGTGTATGTGTGAGTGCAGGCACAACAAAGTGGACAGTTGAGTTCATTCAAAAGTGAGGCATTTCAAATGGACACAATGAAAAGACACTTTAGAACATTACCAAGAGCCTGCTGTCATTGCAATGCCACACAGCCCTGCAGACATGGGCAGCAGAGCGGAAAGTAAGGGGCTACGGAAAGGGATGGAGAGGAAAGTGTACCGGCGCCTCCAAGAAGGAAAAAGAGCTGCAAAGGCCTCGAAAAAGCTGGAAGGACAGGTCGTTGTGGGCAGAGCAAGCAGTTTCAGCAAAGCACTACTTCAGCCCAGTGCATGCCTACGGGAGGAGACGAATGAGTCCTGGGCGAGAGCAGGTAACTGGAGAGACGAGGCCAGGATGGAGGGCAAACACTCAGATGAGTTTTCACATGAAAACACAGGTCATGCAAAAGCATGGCTGAACTTGGAGGAGAGAATGTGCCTGTGAAGAGAAGTCCAAGCCTTTCACGAATGAGAAGATGGGACATGGCTGTAGGTGTGCAGTGGTAAAGCAGTGACAGGGCTGCAGGTGTGCAGTGGTGAAGCAGTGATGGGGCTGTAGGTGTGCAGTGGTGATCACGCAGTGACAGGGCTGCAGGTGTGCAGTGGTGATCATGCAGTGACAGGGCTGCAGGTGTACAGTGGTGATCATGCACTGCCATGGCTGTGAGCCATGTTGCTAGAAGAGCAGGATGTTCCCATGAGGGCAGAGGAATGGAAAAATGAATTGAAATGGACCCAACTCCACATTTTCTTCCTGAAGTACATGAGTGCTATGGACTAAATTGTGTTCCCTCAAAATTCAAATGTCAAAGCCCTAGCCCCCAATGTGCTGGTATTCGGAGATGAGGCCTTTGGGACATAATTGGGGTAACTGAGTTCATGAGGGTGGGGTCTCTGTGATGGATTAGTGCCCTTCTATGAAGAGAAACCACAGAGCTTGCTCTCCTTCTCTCCCCATGAGTGGACACAGTGAGAAGGTGGCCATCTGCAAGCCAACAAGAGTCCTTACCAGACACCATCCCTGTTGGCACCTTGATCTCAGACACGGTATTTAGCTCTGGTAGCCCGACCTCACTAATGCAATGAGAGAACAACCAGTAGCTTCTCCAGGATCATCATCTGCAGAGTTCTAATGAATAACCCAGCATTTCTTAAGTACTATAAGGTCTCTGAGGGGGTGGAGGACCCTGCGATCCTTAGGGTATATTTCTGGTGGGAACACCAGGTTTGCTAGTGGCCTGCAGAAGAACATGCTCATTGTTGCGGGATTTCTGTTACATGGATAGTAAGTCAGGGAGAGGGAGGGGGAGAGCAATTAGGAGGGAAGGTAGGGAAGAATGAAACTCTGTGCTATTCTCATGTGCACAATGACGTGTTTTTCTAGGTGTCTGAGTAATAATACCCTCCGCCCACCTACTTTTCAGGTTGTTGTGAAAGTGTATGAGAAAGAATGAGTTTGATCTCCTCTGACACAGGGGTTGTGTTTGCACAAAGCACCGTACTAGCTCAATCCTGGTAAAAATAGCTTTCGCTTTCAACAAGGCCATTATTGTTAGAGGGAGAAAAGTCTACCAGGAATGAATTATGCAGTTAGGTACCTCTTAATATGTCTGAGAAGAACCCAATTTATGCCTCCAGAAAGGCACAGGCAGACCCTGGAAATGAATCCCTGAGCCCTGCCATGCGGGTCTATTTCTGCAGGATGAGCAGAGAGCTGGGGCTGGGCTTCCTGAGAGAGGCACGGAGGCTGCATTTACTGTCTGTGCAGGGAGCAGAGAAAAGGCACCAGGCCTCGCAACAACTGCTCTGTTCCTTCTCCCTGGCTCTTCTCCTGGAGACGGTTATGCTGATCTCAGGGAAACGTAAAGTAGTCTGACTGGTGCCTCCCCTAGCCTCTCAGGTTAAGTCCTATGCAGACAGGAAGCCAGCGATTATCTGAAGAGGCCACGGCAGAAAGAGCCCCCCATCTGCCCCATCCAGGGTGCTCACCACTAGTGACAACTTCCCTCCAGAAGGAGGCCAGTGCCTGGCTGGTTTTCACTTGGGAAGACGGCACAGGGGCCAAGCAAGCAGTATTTATGAGTTCCTCTGATCACTGGGGCCCTGAGGAGCTTTAGTGAGACTCTGATCCATTGGTGCTCACCTTCAAGGAACATGAAACTAATTACACACATGTGATTGCAAGCCCCTCCCATTCAGGTTTTAATTATCTTTGGATCAAGAACTATCTTAGTTCCAGCTGCTCTGGGTAGCTTAAACCACAAACATGTATTTTTCTCATGGTTCTGGAGTCTGGGAGTTCAAGATCAAGGTGCCGGTAGACTTTGTGTCTGGTGAGAACCCTCTTCCTGGCTCATAAATGGTGTCTTCTTGCTGTGTCCTCACGTGGCAGAAGGGGCGAGGGAGCTGTGTGGGGTCTCTTCTATAAAGACTAATCCCATCATGGGGGCTCCACCCTCATGATCTCATCACCTCCCAAAGGCCCCACCTCCTAACACCATCACTTTGGGGGTTAAATTTCAACATATGGAATTTGGGGGGGACACAAACATTCTGTCTGTAGCAAGGAACAAGTCACAGAACTCTTGGTATCTCCAGAGCCTAGAACTTGGCGTAGAAGGGTCCATCAGTCAAGGTTCAACCAGACAAGCAGAACAGTAGGATTTGTTCCAGGGAAATGGTTTACCCAGGGTGGGGCTGGTGAAGCAGTCTCTGTAAGGCTGTGTCTCTATTCCTGTGGCTGGGGTTTGAAGTCCACCGTGCAGGCAGACAGGAAGGGAGGATCTCAAGCAGGCGGAACCCATCTAGTCTTTTTTTCTGTTCCACTTTAACACTTTCTACCATATGACATAACTTACTTATCATATTTACTATTCATTGCCCATCTCCCCTAGTAGCATGTAAGCTCTGGGAACAAGGGACTTTGTCTCTTTTGCCCAGTGGTGTGTCTCATGCATCTAGAACAGTGCCTAGAACACTGCAGGAACACTGTAGGTACCCCATAAATATCTGCTGAATGAATGGCTGAACAAATGAATGCACCTATAAGTGTGTTTAATAAGACAACTTTGTTCATATACAATGATGTAAATATATCTGTTATAAATATATATATGATATAAATATATCTGTTGCATAAATAAAAGATAAAAAGTAAATCCAATTATAATGTTACACCACATTACTCCAAGGGTACCCGTGGCAAAAATTTAAATATTATTGAATATGTATTTATATATATGCTATAGAATATATAAATTTAAATATGATGTATGTAAATTTAATAGATTTTAATCTGCACATTAACTCTGTGGGATGGTTTCTTTTCTTTTTTTTTTTTT
>RJWK010048197.1:0-17023 GCA_004363435.1 Platanista minor | reverse complement strand
CTTTAGGATTCTCTATGTATAGTATCATGTCATCTGCAAACAGTGACAGCTTTACTTCTTCTTTTCCGATTTGGATTCCTTTTATTTCTTTTTCTTCTCTGATTGCTGTGGCTAAAACTTCCAAGACTATGTTGAATAAGAGTGGTGAGAGTGGGCAACCTTGTCTTGTTCCTGATCTTAGTGGAAATGCTTTCAGTTTGTCACCATCGAGGATGATGTTGGCTGTGGGTTTGTCATATATGGCCTTTATTATGTTGAGGAAAGTTCCCTCTACGCCTACTTTCTGCAGGGTTTTTATCCTAAATGGGTGTTGAATTTTGTCGAAAGTTTTCTCTGAATCTATTGAGGTGATCATATGGTTTTCCTCCTTCAATTTGTTAATATGGTGTATCACATTGATTGATTTGCGTATGTTGAAGAATCCTTGCATCCCTGGGTTTAACCCCACTTGATTATGGTGTATGATCCTTTTAATGTGCTGTTGTATTCTGTTTGCTAGTATTTTGTTGAGGATTTTTGCATCTATGTTCATCAGTGATATTGGCCTGTAGTTTTTTTCTTTGTGACATCTTTGTCTGGTTTTGGTATCAGGGTGATGGTGGCCGTGTAAAATGAGTTTGGGAGTGTTCCTCCCTCTGCTGTATTTTGGTAGAGTTTGTGAAGGATAGGTGTTAGCTCTTCTCTAAATGTTTGATAGAATTCACCTGTGAAGCCATCTGGTCCTGGGCTTTTGTTTGTTGGAAGATTTTTAATCACAGTTTCAATTTCAGTGCTTGTGATTGGCTTGTTCATATTTTCTATTTCTTCCTGGTTCAGTCTCAGAAGGTTGTGCATTTCTAAGATTATGTCCATTTCTTCCAGGTTGTCCATTTTATTGGCATAGAGTTGATTGTAGTAATCTGTCATGATCCTTTGTATTACTGCGGTGTCAGTTGTTACTTCTCCTTTTTCATTTCTAATTCTATTGATTTGAGTTTTCTCCCTTATTTTCTTGATGAGTCTGGCTAATGGTTTATCAATTTTGTTCATCTCCTCAAAGAACCAGCTTTTAGTTTCATTGATCTTTGCTGTCATTTCCTTCGTTTATTTCTTTTTCATTTATTTCTGATCTGATCTTTATGACTTCTTTCCTTCTGCTAACTTTGGGGTTTTTTTGTTCTTCTTTCTCTAATTGCTTTAGGTGCAAGGTTAGGTTGTTTGAGTTGTTTCCTCTTTCTTAAGGTTTACTATAAACTTCCCTCTTACAAGTGCTTTTGCTGCATCCCATAGGTTTTGGGTCGTCGTGTCTCCATTGTCATTTGTTTCTAGGTATTTTTTGATTTCCTCTTTGATTTCTTCAGTGATCACTTGGTTTTTAAGTAGTGTATTGTTTAGCCTCCATGTGTTTGTATTTTTTACAGATCTTTTCCTGTAATTGATACCTAGTCTCATAGCGTTGTGGTTGGAAAAGATACTTGATACGATTTCAATTTTATTAAATTTACCAAGGCTTGATTTGTGACCCAAGATATGATCTATCCTGGAGAATATTCCATGAGCACTTGAGAAGAATGTGTATTCTGTTGTTTTTGGATGGAATGTCCTATAAATATCAATTAAGTCCATCTTGTTTAATGTATCATTTAAAGCTTGTGTTTCCTTATTTATTTTCATTTTGGATGATCTGTCCATTGGTGAAAGTGGGGTGGTAAAGTCCCTACTATGATTGTGTTACTGTCGTTTCCCCCTTTTATGGCTGTTAGTATTTGCCTTATGTATTGAGGTGCTCCTATGTTGGGTGCATAAATATTTACAATTGTTATATCTTCTTCTTGGATCGATCCCTTGATCATTATGTAGTGTCCTTCTTTGTCTCTTGTAATAGTCTTTATTGTAAAGTCTGCTTTGTCTGATATGAGCATTGCTACTCCAGCTTTCTTTTGATTTCCATTTGCATGGAATATCTGTTTCCATCCCCTCACTTTCAGCCTGTATGTGTCCTTAGGTCTGAAGTGGGTCTCTTGTAGACAGCATATATATGGGTCTTGTTTTTGTATCCATTCAGCGAGTCTGTGTCTTTTGGGAGCATTTAATCTATTTACATTTAAGGTAATTATCGATATGTATGTTCTTCTTCCCATTTTCTTAATTGTTTTGGGTTTGTTATTGTAGGTCTTTTCCTTCTCTTGTGTTTCTTGCCTAGAGAAGTTCCTTTAGCATTTGCTGTAAAGCTGGTTTGGTGGTGCTGAACTCTCTCAGCTTTTGCTCGTCTGTAAAGGTTTTAATTTCTCCATCAAATCTGAATGAGATCCTTACTGGGTAGAGTAATCTTGGTTGTAGGTTTTTCTCCTTCATCACTTTAAATATGTCCTGCCATTCCCTTCTGGCTTGCAGAGTTTCTGCTGAAAGATCAGCTGTTAACCTTATGGGGATTCCTTTGTGTGTTATTTGTTATTTTTCCCTTGCTGCTTTTAATATGTTTTCTTTGTATTTAATTTTTGATAGTTTGATTAATATGTTTCTTGGCAAGTTTCTCCTTGGATTTATCCTGTATGGGACTCTCTCTGCTTCTTGGACTTGATTAACTATTTCCTTTCCCATATTAGGGAAGTTTTCAACTATAATCTCTTCAAATATTTTTCAGTCCCTTTCTTTTTCTCTTCTTCTTCTGGGACCCCTATAATTCGAATGTTGGTGCATTTAATGTTGTCCCAGAGGTCTCTGAGACTGTCCTCAGTTCTTTTCATTCTTTTTTCTTTATTCTGCTCTGCAGTAGTTATCTCCACTATTTTATCTTCCAGGTCACTTATCCCTTCTTCTACATCAGTTATTCTGCTATTGATCCCTTCTAGAGAATTTTAAATTTCATTTATTGTGTTGTTCATCATTGTTTGTTTGCTCTTTAGTTCTTCTAGGTCCTTGTTAAATGTTTCTTATATTTTCTCTATTCTATTTCCAAGATTTGGGATCATCTTTACTATCATTATTCTGCATTGTTTTTCAGGTAGACTGCCTATTTCCTCTTCATTTATTAGGTCTGGTGGGTTTTTACCTTGCTCCTTCATCTGCTGTGTGTTTTTCTGTCTTCCCATTTTGCTTATCTTACTGTGTTTGGGGTCTCCTTTTCGCAGGCTGCAGGTTCGTAGTTCCTGTTGTTTTTGGTGTCTGTCCCCAGTGGCTAATGTTGGTTCAGTGAGTTGTGTAGGCTTCCTGATGGAGGGGAATAGTGCCTGTGTTCTGGTGGATGAGGCTGGATCCTGTCTTTCTGGTGGGCAGGTCCACGTCTGGTGGTGTGTTTTGGGGTGTATGTACACTTATTCTGATTTTAGGCAGCCTCTCTGCTAATGGGTGGGGTTGTGTTCCTGTCTGGCTAGTTGTTTGGCATAGGGTGTCCAGCACTGTAGCTTGCTGGTCGTTGAGTGAAGCTGGGTGCTGGTGTTGAGATGGAGATCTCTGGGAGATTTTTGCCATTTGATATTATGTGGAGCTGGGAGGTCTCTTGTGGACCGGTGTCCTGAAGTTGGCTCTCCCACCTCAGAGGCACAGCACCGACTCCTGACTGCAGCAACAAGAGCCTTTCATCCACACAGCTCAGAATAAAAGGGAGAAAAGAAGAAAGAAAGAAAAGAAAGAAACAAGAAAGAAAGAAAGAAAGAAAGAGGAAGGAAGGAAGAAAGAGGATAAAATAAAATAAATTTATTAAAATTAAAAATAAAAAAATTTAAAAAGTAAAAAAAAAAAAAAAAAAAAAAAAAAAAAAAAAAAAAAAAAAAAAAAAAAAAAAAAAAAAAAAAAAAAAAAAAAAAAAAAAAAAAAAAAAAAAAAAAAAAAAAAAAAAAAAAAAAAAAAAAAAAGGACAGACAAAACCCTAGGACAAATGGTGAAAGCAAAGCTATACAAACAAAATCACACACAGAAGCATACACATACACACTCACAAAAAGAGAAAAAGGGAAAAAAATAATATATCTTTGCTCCCAAAATCCACCTCCTCAATTTGGGATGATTTGCCGTCTATTCATGTATTCCACAGATGCAGGGTACATCAAGTTGATTGTGGAGCTTTAATCTGCTACTCCTGAGGCTGCTGGGAGAGATTTCCCTTTCTCTTCCTTGTTCGCACAGCTCCCGGGTCTCAGCTTTGGATTTGGCCCCGCCTCTGCGTGTAGGTCGCCGGAAGGCATCTGTTCTTCGCTCAGACAGGACGGGGTTAAAGGCGCAGCTAATTCAGTGACTCTGGCTCACTCAGTTCGGGAGGGAGGGAGGGGCATGGAGTGCCGGGCAAGCCTGCGGCGGCAGAGGCTGGCGTGACATTGCACCAGCCTGAAGCGCGCCGTGTGTTCTCCCGTGGAAGCTGTCGCTGGATCCCGGGACCCTGGCGTTGGCGGGCTGCACAGTCTCCGGGAGGGGAGGTGTGGAGAGTGACCTGTGCTCGCACACAGGCTTCTTGGTGGCGGCAGCAGCAGCCTTAGCGTCTCAGGCCCGTCTCTGGGGTGCGCGCTGGTAGCCGCGGCTCGCGCCCGTCTCTGGAGCTCCTTTAAGTGGCGCTCTGAATCTCCTCTCCTCGCGCACCAGGAAACAAAGAGGCAAGAAAAAGTCTCTTGCCTCTTTGGCAGGTCCAGACTTTTCCCAGACTCCCTCCCGGCTAGCCGTGGTGCACTAACCCCCTGCAGGCTGTGTTCATGACGCCAACCCCCGTCCTCTCCCTGCGCTCCGACCGAAGCCCAAGCCTCAGCTCCCAGCCACGTCCGCCCCGGCGGGGGAGCAGACAAGCCTCTCGGGCTGGTGAGTGCCGGTAGCACCGATCCTCTGTGCGGGAATCTCTCTGCTTTGCCCTCCGCGCTCCTGTTGCTGCATTCTCCTCCGCGACCCCGAAGCTTCCCCCATCCGCCACCCGCAGTCTCCGCCCGCGAAGGGGCTTCCTAGTGTGTGGAAACTAGTTCCTTCACAGCTCTCTCCCACTAGTGCGGGTCCCGTTCCTATTCTTTTGTCTCTGTTTTTTCTTTTTTCTTTTGCCCTACCCAGGTACGTGGGGGAGTTTCTTGCCTTTTGGGAGGTCTGAGGTCTTCTGCCAGCGTTCAGTGGGTGTTCTATAGGAGCAGTTACACGTGTAGGTGTATTTCTGATATATCTGTGGCGAGGAAGGTGATCTCCGCGTCTTACTCTTCCGCCATCTTGAAGCTCCTCCTCCTGGAAGCTTCCTCTTTATTGCACTCCCAGCTTCTGCCCATGGCCCCTGCTGATCTACATGTGACACAGCAGCCAGAATCCTCCTTGAAAGGGTAAGTTCGAGTGTATCACTTCTCTGTTCAAAAATATCCAAGCTCAATATGGATTAAAGCCAAGGTTATAATGATAGTTGCCTGTGTAAGACCACACCAGTCCTGTTCTCCAGTTAGGAGCAATGGGGGGGACACTAAAGAGAGATTCAGAGATTTTTCTCACAGTGGTTTCAAAAATGTAACAGAGCTATGTGAACTCAAATGGACTGCACAAACACACCGGGAAAGTAATGTGGGGAGGGCAAGGTGGTAAATTCCTAAACTTAAAAGAACTTCCCAGGCCTGGAATTCTGTGATTCTCAGGCATGTTTCACCTTGAGCTGGGCTCATGTCCTGAGGCTATAAAGTCTTCTCCAGCTAGAGGCTCTGAGCTGTGCTCCAGCAGATCTAGGGCGCAGCACCATCTGTTTCTACATAAGGGACACTGAGCATCTTCTCCTAGGATCAGACTAAAGGTAGGAGAAGGAGAGAATAAATATCCTGTTGTGGCCCAGGTCCTAGGAAATGGGGAAAGTCAGGAACAGAGTGAGTCTTTTGGGAGAGTCATAAGCAAGGCATCTGGGACAGCGAGTTTGCCTCCGTGGCAGACATCACTTCATTTTCTTGTCTCTGCATGAGGGTGAGCAGACCTTTATAGGAGACACATAAAGGGCTCTGCAATCCCTGGAAGTGTCTGAAAGATTTGATGACTATTTCCTCCCCATATCTAGGACCTTGCAAATGATCTCAAATTTTCTGTACCAATGTAGTATAATAAAATGATGTTTTTATTTACAATATATGGTTTTTTACCCAAGGTTTAGAAAATATTAAAACTTTGCCTTTTGTTAATGAAGCAGCAGGATCACAACCTTTGCCCAAGGAACTCTATGCAACTCCAACTCTCAATTAAACAATTAAACATTCTCATTTTTAGCAGTCATGGCTATCTAAATTCAAAGACTTTTGCCAATGCAGAGAATACTAAGTACAATTGCCTCTAGTTCTGAACCGAAACAGAATTAAAATTCTTAAAATTATATTTCATTCCACACTACAGAAATTTCCTTTTGAAGTCTACATAACTAATACATTAAAATCTCCAGTGAAAGACTTCATTGGCTGTAAGATACAACCAGTTGATTTCAGAAACCTTACAGTGGATGGCATTTTTATTGTTATATTTTTATACACTGGAGAAAAATTGTTCTTAAAACAACTTCAGTGTTCTCGGAATTGCTGATTTAATTACAATGTTTATTGTACCCAAAGGATCCACAAAGATGCAGTGTCTCTCATTTTCTTTTTCTCTTGTCTTTAAACCAACAATAAATTATCTCAAAGGCAACTCTGAACCTTGGATGAAAAAAGATAAAGTATACACCTGGATCTAAATTTAGCAAGGAGCTGCATGTATCGATGGATAATTATTATGAAATTATGCACTATAATAAGCTCTTTGTTATAAATAAACAAATGTTAAAGTATGAAACAAACAAACATTCCAAATGCCTATAAAACTGGCAATAAGCTGAGACTTAGAAGCATTTTGGATCCTTTGCTGTCTTATTGTTTGGATGCTATACAGGTTAAATTGAAGACCCTACCTATCAGGGAAAAAACATAATTCCATCTTTAGTTATAGACTTAATTGCTTTGAAGAGTCATAATCTCTGAATAAGACAATTAGTAGAGAGTAGATACCATGTTTAATGGTTTAAGAGAGCTATCCCTTCATGATACATAGTAAATATTCATTGAACGTTTCTAGAATGAGAAATTATGTTATCTTTATTCTTATTCTGCAAGACACTATTTTTTATCAACTCTGACACACTGACAACTTTCCACACAAGGACAAACTTGTGCATCCAGAAAGTTCAACCTGGAAAATTTTCAGAATGTTACTTTTGCACACATTTCTGGAAGACTAGTAACTCATTCCAGATCTAGAGAATGGACATGACAGTATTAACAGAGATGAAAGATGACAGCGTGGCTTGGGTTTAAGGTCAACCCAGCAGGAGAAGTCCCGAGGCATGGGTCCTAGGAAGGGTGGATATGACCCAAGCTAATGGCATTTGCTGTTGAAAGCTCACCCAGTCCAGAGCTCTATGTGGCTTTCCAGGGAATAACACCTGGCTCTCCAGCAAAAGGGGAAGGAAAGGGGAGGACTATCTTTTACATCAACAAATCCATCATGGTAAATTTCTCCATACAGAGCACAGAAGCAAAAGACATTTCAGGTTCCTTTAGCTGAGACTTGAACAAAAGGAAGGGGTGACAGCATCCAAGTGAAATGATTCTAAAACATCTGCTAGAAGTGCCACTACTTGAACCTACATAGTTAAAACCTATGACTGTGACTATCACCACAGTCTTACCAAAATAATTTAGCACTTACTTTTACTTCAACCCAAAGTAACAGGAAATGGTTTCTAATTCTTCAATGCTAGGTTTTTTGGCTGTTGGTTTTTTGAAAAAAATAAACTCCAGGAGATAGAAAAAATGCTGAAGATTTCCATGTAAATGATTCCCCTTATGTTTACATTTATCTGCCTTGTTGCATTCATCTAATGACTTTAGTCTGTTTTCCCTTTGCAAGCTCAGCATGGTTATAAATACAATAAAGAACAGCATTTCTTCCACCATCACCATTCCCAAAATAGGCTCAAACCAAACACACTGCAAAGATTACATCCCCCTTAAAGTTTTCTTACTACCCTGACTTTTTAAAAGACTATTTCTATTAATAAAAATTAGTGGCCACAATTTCCTGGATTGGCTTTATTACGCCACGCTGGAATGAATACCTCTCAAAGCAAATGGTATGTGTCTTCTCTCTTGTCAGTGCTTCACTGCTTAGGTGCCTATTCCTTGAATGCTTTACCCAGAAATGGCTAATAAGGAAATCTGAAGCCTTGAGATTCCTTGCCAGCTCAGTCACCTGTTTCCTGTCATAATGAGTTGTCCTTTTGGTCTTCAGCTCATTGCTTCTTGACAGCTTACTCCTGTCATGCGAATACATTTTCAGAATAATTGTAGGCAACTGAACCACATTTTTTTTTTTTTTTTTTTTTTTTGCGGTACCCGGGCCTCTCACCGCTGCGGCCTCTCCCGTTGCGGAGCACAGGCTCCGGACGCACAGGCCCCGGACGCACAGGCCCAGCGGCTCACGGCTCACGGGCCCGCGGCACGTGGGGTCCTCCCGGACCGGGGCACGAACCCGCGCCCCCCTCATCGGCAGGCGGACCCCCAACCTCTGCGCCACCAGGGAAGCCCCCTGAACCACATTTAATCTGTGAACATCACGTGTCTTTAACGATACTTATACAGAGAAAGCTAGACTATCTGACTTGTCAACATTTGAGACATTTAATTAAATCAGTTCCTCACTTACTTTGAAAATTGGTAAATTATGGGAAAGACTGAGCTTCCCAGTAGAAAATACATCTTAAGGTGATTAAATAGCCTCAGTTGTAAACAAAAGCTCTAATTTTTAAAAAGAATGCCAGATAATATACATAGAAGGAGTGATAGAACTAATAAATTATCACTTTCTAAACTTTAGTGAAATTACTGATTTAGGCAAGAATTATCAAGTGATATTAAAACAGTAAGATAAATATATGGAGGGATCAGACATTTGTGTAGTACCAAAGTAACAGCACACAGATTATTTTCTGGCAGCAGGGAGAAAACGTAATAACATAGTGGATGGTCAGGAAGGCATTAACATAATAGTCAGAGCAATGCAAATCATGGGAAACCAGGTATTATATGTCCCCTGACATAATGCAGTGTGGAGTACAGCTAATATGTACCGCAGCCAAAATATTTACTGTGATCTAATTGGGACTCTCCACAAGGATGCAAGACAAATCCAAAAAAATGAAATATTCTACAGAACAAATGACCCTTTCTTTCTGTCGTCAGTGTCGTGAAACAAAAAAACTCTTCTAAACTGAAAAGATTTAAGTGACACAACCCCCTTATGCAATCCGTTATCCTGGATTAGATCCTGCTATGAACAAATCAGCTAAAAAGGACATTTTAGGGACAATTTTAAGAAATGTGAATATGGAATAAGTATTAAATAATAAATAATTATTGTTAACTTTCTTAGGTATAATAATGCTATTTTGGTTATATGGGCAAACATTCTCGTCTTTTACAGATATATGCTGAAATATTTAGGAGGTAGGATATCTATAATTTTCCTTAAAATATAGCAGTATAGTAAAAATCAGTTGAAAAGAAGAAAACAATGAAACACTTTCTTCAGAATAAGTAAACACAAGCAGCAGATGATATCTTCAAATGAAATAGTTCTGGCTTAGAACTTACCACCAGAGCTGCCAAGTCTCACCTACAGTGTTAATATTGCTTTAAAAGAGTGATAAATTCTTTTCAGAAATTGGACATTTAGTCTTTCTTCTTTTTTAATATTTTATTTATTTATTTATTTTTATTTATTTTTTTGGCTGCGTCGGGTCTTAGTTGCAATAATACAATCCTCACTGCAGCATGAGGGATCTTTTGTTGTGGCGCGTGGGCTCCAGAGCACGTGGACTCTGTAGTTGAGGTGCATGGGCTCAGTAATTGTGGCGTGCGGGCTTAGTTGCCCTGCGACATGTGGGATCTTAGTTCCCCGATCATGGATTGAACCTGCGTCCCCTGCATTGGAAGGTGGATTCTTTACCACTGGGCCACCAGGGAAGTCCCTAGTCCTTCTTTACCCATTGTTTTTCCAAAAAAGGCAGAACATTCCAGCAGGAAAGCATTGCTTCCATGTTATTCCTTCCTGTATTTTAAGATAGTAGTTCCCAAAGGGTAGTCCTCAGAGAAGCAGCATAAGCATCACCTGGGAACTTGTCAGAAATGCAAATTATGAACCCTTAGTCTAGTCCTAGAGGATCAGAAACTCTGGGGGTGAGGTTCAGAGAGCTGTGTATGTGAAGCCCTCCAAGTGATGCTGATGCACACAGAGGTTTGACAGCCCTTGTTCTAGAGCTCCCATTTCTCCCTGTGTAATTCACTTTGTTATTGCCAAGCTGGCCTGTACACTAGAGAGAGAATAAAGGAAGACTCAGAAGTGTAGAATTGATATGTAGTTTTTATTCTTCTCTGTCAATGCCTTTAGCTGTGACATGAGAAAGTAAGAAAACAATACTTGTTATACTGGATGTTCCATTATGTTTATAACACAGTGTTTTGCAGCATTATTAAAAGCATTATTTTGGATATGTTCTGGGTAATCATTAGGATACTTCCCAGACTCCAGGAGAGCCCTCTACTGCAGATAAGATAGGACGCATTTTGTGGCAATACTATAAATTATCCCTGCCCTCAAACACTTCACAAGATTCCAGCTAATGGGAACTTCCGGCATATCTATTTCCAGTGCTCCAATTCTCTAGCCGTCGGTCTTGTCTCCCCACTAAACAGTACATTTGGAAGACTAGTGACCATGCCTAAATGCTGTAAAAACCCACTGCATCTCGTATATGACTTCTGGGTACTCAGCAAATGTGAGGTGCTGTGATGCTGATGAATTCCTATTATCTGTGGGAAACCAGAGTCCCAAGCAATTCCACATCATTTACTAGTGTGCCGAGCTGAAAACCTAAATCAATGTGTCTGACTCTCCATGCAGTGCTTTGGCCCCTGGACTTCCCACCAACTGCAGAGAATGTGGAATATAGAGTTATAGTCCAATCCTCATGTCAGGAGTTTAGGGACACATTTAGCTATTTGATGTTCATATAAGAGGCGTCCGAGACTAACTAAAGTCAGATATTATTCATGGTACCAAAGGTTTGTGTTAAAGCATGACCAGCCTGGTTCCTTATTCTTGTTCTTTTAAGAATGAGAGTCTCAGGCTCATTAAACCACAGGCACCAGTCCTTACTCGCTGGGAATTTTGTGAAACTCTGCACAAACCCTTCTGTGAGACCACCTATGAAACAACATTTACTTTCCTGTGCATATACTTTTGTTTAATCACAATTCATTGATGGCCAGACACAGTAGTTAATGAGGACACTCAATATTGAGGGCAGGGACTTCCCTGGCTGTCCAGTGGTTAAGACTTTGCCTTCCAGTGCTGGGGGGGTGGGGTGCGGGTTCAATCCCTGGTAGGGGAGCTAGGATCCCACATGCCTTGCAGCCAAAAAACCGGAAACATAAAACAGAAGGAATATTGTAACAAAATCAATAAAGACTTTAAAACAAAACAAACAAACACTGAGGTCAAACATCAAGAGGGGCAAAAAGAAAAAGTAGATCAATGAAAATTCAACTCAAATATGAATCGATGAGAAGGAAATAAGTAGATGAAGCTTGAGAGAGAGGGCACCAGGGAAAGGATAGCAAAGGTAATGATGAACTACTACACCTGACAGAATCCACTGTTCAGTTGCCTTACTTTTACTCTTTAATCTTCTATTCTCCAAACACACAGTTATGTAACCAATTATACTCTGACCATCTGTCCCATACTATAAAACCTTACGAAAGCTATCCCCACCTCCTAAACATCTTCTTTCTATCTGAAATCACAAACTGCCAACAGAGGCAATCACTGTTTATATTTGCATATATGTAAATATGTATACGTGTATTACACACACACGCACACACATACACACATTTATCACAAAGTTTAAAGCACAACATTAGGTCAGGTAGATATGGATTTGAATCCCATCTTTGCAATTTACAAGCCCTATGATAGATGATAGGCAGTTAGTTAATCCATGTAAACCTCAGCTCCTCCCTCTGTAAATGAGGATAACAATGCCTCTATCAGTATTGATCCAAGAGTTCAATTAGATAATGTACGCTTAAAGATTTTCAAAGTTTCTAGTAGAAAATCAGTGCTCAATAAAAGGTAGTTATTATTGTTCGTATTAGTATTTTATAATCCTCTCTGTCCATTAAAATTTCTCCACTTTCTTTCCTTGTTTCCCACGTTACAAACATTAAGACCTTAATTTACTAATATCAAGCTTTTGTATACCACAAGAGTATAGAGACCATATTCTTGATTATTTTGTACATCTTTATTGCAGGGCATCAGTAATATTAAACTGTAAAAAATACCCCATTATAAATCACATACTTGCCCCTCTTGCCCCATCTCTCAGTCACACTTAGCAATTTGACACTATTCTTCAGACATCATGTCTATGAATGAAAAGTTAGAACTGGTTGGGAGATCATTTGTCTGTTATCCACAGTGCAAAATGAATTGGGTGCATGGGTTGGCTGCAAATGTAAACCAGAGAACAGTGTGTGTGTGTGTGTGTGTGTGTGTGTGTGTGTGAGAGAGAGAGAGAGAGAGAGAAACAGAGAGACAGAGAGAGAGACAAAGAGAAATGAGAGGGAAGAGCAGACAGACAGAGATTAAGAAAAAGAATCAATATCATAAATACCTTATACTTTGATAGTTTCAGCTAATATGTCATTAGTAGAACGGGTAAACATAAATTGTATTTACTTCATTTCTGCAATAATGCTTGAAATAATTTTTCCGTATATGTTTCTTCAAAGTGTTTCAAAAGTGACAGCAAAGGAAAGGGAAGGGAAGAGAAGGGAAGGGGAGGGGAGGAGAGGAGAGGAAAAGAGGGGAGGGGAGAGGAAGGAAGAACGAGTATTTCAATGTTCCTGGCCTTGCTTTCCTCCCCTTCTCCAAGAGGATCCTCTCTTTGCCTGCATGGTTTCCCACCTTCTTCTGTCCTCTGAGGACTGGAGATGATGGAGATTATCCATGGTGATGCCTACTCTCTGGGAGGGGTGTGGAGAGACAGGAGAGTGGAGGCTATAAAATGGGGAGAGGAGGAGGAGACTTAAAGGGCCAGGGAGAAGGTTGGGAGGGGAGTTTTTATCCAGAGCAAGGAGGAGAGTCCTGTTGATTTCAGGGAGAGAGAAGAATAGAAACATCAATAAGAGATTAAGGAAGTGGAGATAAGAAATGATTCTTCAAGAAATATCAGTAAACATCACACGTCTTCCTCACAGTATTTTGAGAAACTCAAGTTTGTTTTTTTTTAATTGTTTTATTTTCAAAACTCCCTATTGTTGCATTGTGTTTCTTTGATCAAAATACCCCTTTAAAACCAGGCTTCAGTGTGGTTGCACAGCTTTAATAACGTCCTTTATTTTCATTTGACTGATCTGTAACTCCCCCCAATTCGATATTTCTGTTCACTGAATTTCCTAAAATGTATTCTCTGTATTTGTCCTCACTCCACCATCCAACAAGTGAATGAACAATTCTCTTTTGTTGTTGTCTTGAAATCTAGGATGTCATCAGATAATTTGTAATCAGCTTCTCACTAAATTGAACAAGTTTAATATCTGCATGTGTGCTCATGCTCATGCATTCATGCTTGTGAGTGTGTGTCCACAGATGGGATAGTAAATTGGCACATAGCCACAGGAGGCCCCAGTTGAATGTGAAGAACTATTAAGGATCATTCATAATCAAGAGAAGTCTCAGCACTTTTCAAAGTAACACATTTGCAAGCGTGATTACTTGATTAATACAACAAATAAAAACAATGAGACAAGTAAAAGGTAGGTTGTGGAGCCCTGGGATTTCATGAACCTAGCCTTGACAAAAGGAAGAAAAAGGCAGCAGAATCACTGAACAGTTTCCCATTAAATGGACTTTGTTATATAGATTTAGTTAGGCCACTAGTACATGTGTCTCAAAAATAACCACTCATCCTGGAAGAATGTGTCTGTTTGTCTGGGGGAGTGTAGAATCAACATATTACAGGAAAACATATTGATTAAAAGCACTGGGCTTGAATCCTGGCCCTATTAAGTAGTCAAATTATATAACATTATTAAATATGTTAAGAACATTAATTTCAGATGATTGTCATGAAAATTAAATGTAATATTTGTAAAAACCTTGACATGTTAACTGCACGTAGAAAAGAAAAAGGTATCAACCGCCAGCACTTGTATAGCACTGACTATGTGTTGAACGCTGGTGAGCTTGTATACATTAACATATTAAATCCTCACAACAAACTTACAAAGTGGATACCATTATTACCACTGTTTAACAGGAGGGAACTGAAGCATAAAGAGGTTAAGTAACTCTTCCAAAGCTATATTGTTACAATATGTTCGAGTTAGAGTTAAAACCCAGATTCACTGGTTCTAAAATCTGTGTACTAGATTGTTTTCTTAATAATAATAACATTATCATTAAAGTGTGAAAGAAAAAGGTATGTGCTAACATGGAAGCCAGTTTCCTAAACTCTGCAGCTATATACACACATATATGCTGAAGAACTGGATCTTGCACCAAATTGCCTAGAAACAGTCTGGTCTATTTTTCTTTATGATGGCCCCATAAACTACTAGTGTAGGGTGCTGAAGTCTTATCGCACACAGACAAAACTGTCTCATTTTTAGGTTGTAGTTAATAGTCCTTGAGCCGGTGACACCCAGACTATCTTTTTTTTTTTTTTTTCTTAAATTAAAAAAAGTTTTATTGAGGTATAGTTGATTTACAATATTATATTAGTTTCAAGTGTACAACATAGTGATTCTAAATCAGACTTTTTAAAAAAGTGTCAGAGAGTAGAGTTGCTAGATTTCACAGATAAAAATATAATATTTGGGACATACTTATACTAAAAAATATTCATTATTTATCTGAAATTCAAATTTAGCTGGGTGTTCTGTATTTTATCTAACAACCCTAGAGTCAAAATACATGTAATTTAAGCTTTAGAGATTGGTATATATGGCATTTATGAATTCTACCAATTATTAAAAGTTTGAGAAGAAGTCTAGAAGTCTGTTCTAAAAAAAATAAGCTTACATCTTATGTCTTTTGATAGAGGTCACCCTGTCCATATTTTTTAAATAGACATCAGAAATCACGAACAAAATTAATATGATAAATAAAGCTTTACACTTCTTTAATGCTTCTTCAAAAAAGAGCTCAATGCACTAGATTAAAAGATAGGTTTTGAGGGGCTTCCCTGGTGGCGCGGTGGTTGAGAGTCCACCTGCCGATTCAGGGGACACGGGTTCGTGCCCCTGTCCGGGAAGATCCCACATGCCGCGGAGCGGCTGGGCCCGTGAGCCATGGCCGCTGAGCCTGCGCGTCCGGAGCCTGCGCTTCCGCAACGGGAGAGGCCACAACAGTGAGAGGCCCACGTACCGCAAAAAAAAAAGATAGGTTTTGAAACTCCTATCCATGAACTTCATCCTCAACTTGACTAGGTCTTTCTGGACATTAAGTTAAATCCTCTTAATGCCATGAGAGCCAATTTATCATCTTGAGATAGTCAAAATAAAACTTTACATACATAGAAATATCTCCATAAAGCAGTACTATAGACCATGTAGCAATATAAATCACCAAGAAAGGAAACAGATTTATCCTTGGAAGGAAAAAGGGAGGAAAGAGAGGACAGCAGGATGGAAAATCTCAACTTGGTCAATAAAAACAGAACTTCCTTGAGTGTCATATTTTCCACTGAAACTGAAATAAGAACTAGGCAGGTTGTCAACCTATGCATCTCAAACACTGTTTTCTGAGTTTGTGATACAGAGCAGGTTATGTAGGTCCATTTTTCACTGGTGAAGATCTGTCATTCAGCCAGAGCAACTCCCAGCCAAAACTCCCATTAATGTATGCCTGTCCTTTCACTGGAGACATCATCTTTTTCAAAACACAAGGGAGCCATATTTTGGACTTTGTGTCAGGCAGCTGTTCTGTAAAGAGAGGGTCTCCCACTGATAAATAACACAAAGACTTTGCCTTGCCCTTGCAGGTACTTATGTCCGGGCAGGAAGAAATTTCTGATCTTTAATGTGTGTAATAATGGGCCTAATGTTTATCTGGTGAGGCACCACAAAGTTTTGCACGTTGACCATAAAAGGAAAGGACCATGTCTTCTCAACTCAATTAGTTTTGCATTCTCACCATTATTAATGACATTCATAATATATAGCTTATTCTGGAATTGTTTCCAGGGCTTTTTTCCTTTTTAGAATTTTAGTGGAACATGTCTGACAGCATAACCAAGCATAAATCATGATAACCATTTTGTGCAATGATATTGCAATATGGGTACCCAAATATTTATGATGCTGTACTGGAAAAACTCTCATTTATTCAAGTTTATCCAAGTAATTAACATGGAAAAAGAATCAAGTTCAATTCCACAAAGGCTGTTTACAAACTTTTATCTTCCTCTTTTCTCATAATGCTATTATCTTAAACATTTTAATTATAGTTACTCTTTCTGTCTTTTGCATTATTACTCTCATGCATTTTAATTGTACATAATTTTTAAATATATTTTGAACAAAAAGTATTCAATTCATCCATCTGTTTATCCTCTGCTGTGTTCTTTATACCTCCCATTTCCATGTTTCCATCTGAGATCATTTTCTCTCTGCATAAAGAACTACTGTTAACATTTCTCTTAAGACATGCCTGCTGAAGACTAATTTTCTCGGGTCATGTTTCCTAAAAAATATTTTTAAGGGGCTTCCCTGGTGGCACAGTGGTTGAGAGTCCGCCTGCCGATGCAGGGGACACGGGTTCGTGCCCCGGTCCGTGAAGATCCCACATGCCGCGGAGTGGCTGGGCCCATGAGCCATGGCCGCTGAGCCTGCGCGTCCAGAGCCTGTGCTCCGCAACGGGAGAGGCCACGACAGTGAGAGGCCCGTGTACCGCAAAAAAAAAAAATAAATAAAAATAAATAAATATATATATGTGTATATATATATATATATATATA
>RJWK010048196.1:0-17024 GCA_004363435.1 Platanista minor | reverse complement strand
CGGCAAAAACCCACTCACTACTCCTGCATACTGTATCTTACAGAAACAGCATGGAAAAAAGAGAGCACATGCTTTTCCCACAGGCAGACATGAATTTGATTCTCCTACTTTTTTTTTGTTTTTTTGTGATACGCGGGCCTCTCGCTGTTGTGGCCTCTCCCGTCGCGGAGCGCAGGCTCCGGACGCGCAGGCTCAGCGGCCATGGCTCACGGGCCCAGCCGCTCCAGCGGCATGTGGGATCTTCCCGGACCGGGGCACGAACCCGCGTCCCCTGCATCGGCAGGCGGACTCTCAACCACTGCGCCACCAGGGAAGCCCTCTTCTAGTTTTTATTAGCACTTGGGTAAATCATTTCACTTTTCTGAGTCTCAGTGTCCTCATCCTTCAAAAGAACTCATAATATTTACTTTCGCTATAGCTAGATGGAGAAAGCATATAATGCATACATAACACCTAGCAGAATACATGGAACATGAGAAGTGCTCAATAAGAGGAAAGCTCTTCTCTAAGTATACATAGCCTTTGATAGTGGCTCTAGGCTCTGTACTGCTCAGCTAGCATAATAATAGCTTCTACTTACCAATAACATTTTATGTTCTAGGTCGTATGCTAAGTACATTCTTCACAGTGATCTCATTTAATGTTGTATCAGTTCCCTGGGGCTGCTGTGACAAATTACCGTAAATGAATTGGCTTAAAACACACATTTATTCTCTCAGTTCTGGAGGCCAGAAGTCCAACGTGAACGGGTCAGCAGGGTCACACTCCCTTGAAAGGCTCTAGGGGGGAGTCCATTCCCTGCCTCTTCCAGCTTTGGTAGCTCCAGGTGTTCCTTGGCTTGTGGCCACATCACTCCAGTCTTTCTCCGTATCGTCACATGGTCTGCTCCTCTTCTGTGCCTTTTTTCTGTATGTCTCCTATAAGGACACTTGTCATTAGATATAGAGCCCCCTCCCCCCAGATAAATCCAGGGCGATGCCCTCCTCTTAAACTCTTGTCAGTTAATTACATCTGCAAAGGTCCTTTTTTCTAAATAAGGTATTCATAGGTGCTTGGGATTAGAGCAAGGACATATCTTTTGTGGCAGCAACTGTTTAGCTCACTACCAAGATCACAACATCCCTGAATTTTAAGTACTAGAATTATTTCAATTCATAGAAGAAAGAGCTACATTTAAGAGATATTTAAGTACTTCTCCCATGATCACATGGACAACTAGCAGTAGGAATGGGGGTGGCTACATACACACTTCTGACTCCCAGCCTGTGCCCTGAACACCTTGCTGCACATTGTCCTGGCACACCGTAGCAAGTCCTAGAGCTCCTGGGAAATCTTATCTTGGAGGACACATTTATGAGCAGAAGAAGAAACTTTTACTCTTCTTTCCTTATAGGATCTTAACGTGACTTTTTGAAACTGTCAGAATCATTTCTGCTAGTGAAAATTAACCTGAGTGTGGGAGTGAGAGCTGAATTGCTTTCAATTGGAAGCTGTCAACGTGAAGGTGGAGTAGACGCCTATCTTGTTCTTTAATTAGAAGATCTCAGAGTTCTGCACTAAGATTTGAAAAGCAGGGTGAATCACTTCAGCTTTGTGCTGTGATCTTTGATGCTTTGTTGCTGACCCTTGTCACCACAAATTACAGTGATCAGAGACAATTTGGACAAGGAAGTAAGTGCGGGAGTTTTGAAGAATCCCATTGTCTCTCCCATTTCCGATCATTCCATTTTTGTGTCACCTTTCCAACTAGCCTGGACTTCTTCCGCCCGCCTATGTATGATTGATTGTTTATTATGATAAGTGGTTAATGTCTCAATTTATACATATATGGTTTTTAAATGAGAACAAATTTCTTTCCCCACAGGACTGTTATCAGTTCATCCAAAAGGAGTCTCTCCAGTCTCAGCAACTAGAAATCACTTTTACACATTTACACTTTATATGTGTATTTTGTAATGACAGTATAATTAAATGTATAAGAAGTCACACACTCTAATGGAAAAGGATCTATCTTCGGCTAGGATCTATGAAAATCTGTGTTCTAGTTTCAATTCTGCACTAATTAATTGTGTGACCTCAACTGAAAGCCAAGATGAGCTTTGTGCATTTTCCTTATTTGCAAAACAGATAATTTCTTGACTCAGAGTACTGCTGTAAGTAAAAGAACTTATAAAATAAATGTTGAGGGCTTCCCTGGTGGCGCAGTGGTTGAGAGTCCAGTCCGCCTGCCGATGCAGGGGAACGCGGGTTCGTGCCCCGGTCCGGGAAGAGCCCACATGCCGCTGGAGCGGCTGGGCCCGTGAGCCGTGGCCGCTGAGCCTGAGCGTCCGGAGCCTGTGCTCCGCAACGGGAGAGGCCACAGCAGTGAGAGGCCCGCGTACGGCAATCAATCAATCAATCAATAAATGTTGAAAAGCTCAGGAAACAAAAAAAGTGTGTTCTAATCTTAAACATAGAGGATAAAAGAATAAGAAGCAATTGAAATACAAATTTAAAATCTATAAAAATATTTGGAGGTTTTTATCAGTCGTTTTTCTACAGTTATCACGGCTTATTTTAAACTTTGGCATTCTCTGCTAGTGACATTGGGGTAGATGATCAAGATTTCAGGAGGCCTGTAATGTTGTTAATGACATATAAATTTGATTCCACTAAAACACTTCATTCTATAATGGCAATTCTGCAAATTCCAAGAAGTGTCTTTGCAGATTTGTTCTAGCCTCCCTTTACCCTTAGCCCTTAATTTCCAGATGTGTTACAATACTTACTCTATGTGAAAGCTCATCAGCCAGCTCTAGGGATCTTTAATTCTCAGGCATTTACTTCAGTGGTTAAATAGTAACCAAGCGTGTAGGCCTTTCCAAGAGATAGTAAAGAGGTTTGTAGGAGAATGCTAGGTGATTGAAATGTATTTAAACTCGAAAGATTAGTAGAGTTGTCCAGGGACCAAAGGGACTTCTGTCGAGTGGAGGGGAAAAAGATTGGCCCGCTGTTTTCCACAGATAGCTTGCATTTAAAACATAAAGTAATTAAGTGTTTTAATTTTGATCCCCCCCGTGGTGCCTCTCCTTTCAGAGCCCAGTAGGGAGGGTGAAGGTAATTGGTATCATTTGGAAGGTTGAGTGCCTAAGGTTGTAGCAAGCCTTTGTTAGTAGTTGAAAATTGACATTTTGGTTTAATATGTTGCTATACTCATCCATTCCGTTCCTATTCTAACTTATTAAGCAGAAAGACTGTGCCTACCCCCACGTTCAAAATGTAGCCTGAAGTCTTCAAAAGTTAGGGTAAAATGTGTCTGTCATCCGAAAGGTTAACAGTGTGTTCACCTGGGCAGATGCCAAAGCGGAACATGTTTTTGTGTGTGTGTGTGTGTGTTTTTGTTTCTGACATGATTTTGTACTCAGACAAGATTATACATTATTTGTACAGTTTTACTTTACCCTAGAACATATTAATGTTTACATCCTGTATGGTCCCTTTGATTTCCTAGTTACCTAAACCTTTGCATTAGGCTTATATACCAGGAATAGTTGAATAACAGAATAGATTGTTTTTCAGTTGATATAATAAAGGTAGAGAAATATAAAAGAAGATTATCTTTAAACACAAAGTCAGACTTGTTTACCACTGAGACATCATCCCAAAACAGTGCCTGATATGCCACAATATGCTCCTATAATTGACTATTCAGTAACTGAATGAATCTGCATTTTAATTTCCTGTCATGTAATACAATATGGCAGCTCTGATCCTGTCCTTGGCTGTATACCTTGAGGATACGACGATGTCCATGGAATGGGTTAGATTTAATGTTTAGGTGAGGATATTTATATCTGATCTACCAACGCCTAACTATTTTTCTTCTTGTGTTGCAGTTAGAGGTGTGTTGGATTAGGCAGCTAAAGATCTAGATTTGAATATATGACTCATTTGTCTCAGATGCAAAATGGAGGTCTCAGTGTCTTTCCCATCTATTTTACAGAATAGTCATGTAAACCAAAAGAAAGAATGTACACAGTCTAGTTGAAACTCCAAAGATCCTATGTTATCCAAATGTGAGAGATTATTTTTCAGGGTAGATGAGAAGCACATCACCTGCATGAACATTTCTGGTTACTAGGAAAAAAAATATGTGTGAATTGATAAACAAAGAAGTACTGAAATCTTTTTCATTCACGTGGGATTGAATAGGAGAAACAAGCCTTTAAGCAGTATGTTGAAATGTTGACACAGAGTGTTTGTTAATACAAAACTGAATATACAATCAATTCACCTGTTATATTGTTTTCTAAACAATAAGATCAGGACTACATCATTTAAAGCAAAGTGTTAAATGCTGAATAAATAGGGGCTTTTACCACATTCATTAATATTTTAGCCAGGAACTATTCTTCCATCAGTTCATTGTCCTGCAAAATTATTCTTATATCCTTTATTTATTTATGAAATACTGTGCATTGCTGTGACCCAGGTGTGAATAAATATTAAATAGTTAAACACAATACAATTTTCTGCTAGTTTTCTTGTTCCAAAAGTAAACAATCTTTAGAGATATTTTAAAATTGGGAAGTAAAACAAAGGTGACAGAACAATTAACATGCTAAAGTGAGAAAGAAATTAAATGCAAATATATAATTTTATAAGTAAAAGAAACTAGGAGTGCATAAAATCTGAAGACTGTTGCAGGTAGCGATGTTCAAAATCAAAGTGGCTTAAGGAAAAACATAGTGTGGAGGGGGCATTATTGCATGACAAAACTAAAATATCTCGGGATATTTCTAAGTTAAAGCATAGCACAGCTGGATCAAGAGGCTCAAACAATATTGCCAGAAAATTTTCACTCTCTATATCTTGGCCCTGCTTTTTAATATGTGTAGCCTTCATTCTCAGGGAGGAAATTTCCTCAGTGCCAAAATGGTCACGGCAGGCCAAGGCTTACTTCCAAAATCTAGGAAACTCAGCCACAGTTTGGCTTTTCTACAAATAGTTCAAGCAGAAGCCTCCAGGTCAATGCCCATTAACTTTGATTGATCAAGCCTGGTTTACATGTTTACTTCTGAATCAATCACTGTGGGGAGGGCAGTGTGGGAATCTCATGGGCAAGCTGTGGATGATGGGCCCGAATCTAAACAGGGAGAGCAGAGTAAGGCTCATCCAAACTCCATGACCAGAGAGTCAAGGAAATGAGCAGTTAAACAAAGAAGAAGTAATCAATGCTGGGGACGTAAAATCAATAAATGTCCACTGCAGAAAGCAGTACAGCAGTGATTATAAAATAATAATGATAATAACCACAATATTAATCCAGAAAACAATCCTCCATAAAAGTCCACATTATCTCTGCTTAATACTTTTTCGTAATGCGTTTTTCTTAAAATCATGGGGAATTACTTTACACAGTTAAATTACAGAGTTATAGAAAGAAAAATTGAGAAATGTAAACAACAGGGAAAAGCTAAAAAATATTTTGGGAAGAAATGGAGGTGTAAAATTGAAGAAGAAAAATTGGAGAAGAGCAAAAAAACTCAATGATAAGATAAAGGAGGGTATACCAATGGAATAAAATAACTCATCAGCTAGCTATAAAATATGATTCATTAGGGTTTGTTTTTCACTAGTCAAACTAATCTTTAAAAATCCAATATGTGTAGTCAACATAGAAAATACCTGGAAAGAAGAACATACACCACAGTGTAATGGTGGTTAAGAGTGCAAATAAACTCAAACAACCCATCAACAAGCTCACCAAGGGATAATCCTGTAGCTGCCAGCAAAATGGTTTGAATTTTCTGCCAGAAGACCAGATGCTGCTCTGTTAAAATCAAGTCAAAATTAAAATTAAATAAAGTCCTGTGAAAGAATCTGTGGCCTGTAGTGTCTACTTTCACAGGTAGAATAAAGGAATATCCATAGTGAGAAATTGAGACCTGTTTGTAAAAGAAGAAAGTTTACCAAAAAAAATTGTTTAAAGATAATTAAGTTTGTGTACTCTGTGTGTGTGTGTGTGTGTGTGTGTGTGCGTAAAACCTATTGCCCAATAACAATACCTCATAATTGTACAGTTCTTTATCATTTTCACTAGAATTTTCAATTTAGTACTCTAAAACAAGTTAGCATTATTATTATTATTATTCTGCTTTCATTTTTTTTAAAGCTGAAGGTCAGAAAAGATAAGTAATCAGTGACCCCTAACCCTAACAGTCTTAGAACCAATGAGGTGGCAAACTGAAAGTTAGAAGATTCTAATTTATTTTGGAGCTTCAGGGATGTGACCCCCCCCACTGGAAGCTTTCTTGAACTCTGTTCAGAATTTGGTAAAAGGAAAAGTTTTGTTAGAAAATGGCTCTTTCTTGCTTCATTTCTTATACCCAAGTCTAGGCATTATTCAAGTAGTTAAAAGATCTTATTGCTGACCACTTTTATTTCATGAATATGAGATATTATGATTTATTTTAAAGAGCAATATTTTTAGATTTTGGTAATAATTCCATGATACCATTTTACCATGGCTACATAGATTAAAATAGCAATAAGAAAATACTTATAACCAAGTTTATGAATTTCCCAAATATATTTCTATAGGAAAAGGTATTTACAATTTCTTTTAATCCCTTTAAATAACTAAAAGCAATCCACAATTAATAAACTTATATCATGTTTATATTTTCTTGGGGAATGTAACAGAAAGGAATGAAAGTTGGATTGGAGAGCATTTTAAATACCATAGAAGTGGCAATCCCTCTCAAAGCAAAGTTCAAAACATGTCAGGAATTACGGTGGTTGAATCTTCCCAATTCAACTTCCTTGTCCAAGAAAATAGGTGAAGAAAGCAGATGAATTTTAGAAACCAGTTTCATGGCTGCGAACAGAAGCCAAAAGTCACAAAACTTATTGAGCAGAAGCAGATTTAGAGAATGGCTGTGGTTACAGATGTGAGGCCTTTAAGAGTTAGACCCCAGTAGGAGTGAACCAATTTGTGTGCAGGATCTCGATGACGGGCCAGGGATGCCTAAACTGGACCACATGTGTTGAATCAGTTGCTGACAGTGAGATATCACAGATGAGGAAAAGGCTGAATCAATCCCCCCATTTCACCAAATAATGCATCTGCCATCATTCCCAACAGAATCTACAAAACGTAAACCTAAAGTCAACATAAGTGTAAGAAATTTGGTGTCCCTGGTACTTAGCAATGATGTAGAGTCAGAAAATTCACTTCCAGTAGCTGCCCAAAATTTTCATCGAATAAACAAGTAATTAAGATGAGGTATAATTCTTCCTTACTATCTGTCTGTTCCCCATGTGGATACTGGGCCCTCGTACTGCTACCAGTAATCACGTTTGTTTATTCATTTGTCCATCTATCCATTAATTAATGAATACAACAAATAATTACAGAATGCATATTAAATGTCATTGTGGGCTCACTGATGGTCAAAGTAGAAGTCCTTCCATCATGGAGATTATAGTCTGAAAACATAATGATTAGTGCTCCTTATAAAGTGCTCTTACTTGTCATTACATTTCCCTTTTGCACTCCTTAATCGCATATACATTGCCCTGTCTTCCGTAGGTTAAGATATGTGCTCACACAACAACAGTTGATTATTGCTTTATGTCTAAACTTATCCTGGGGATAATATAGTTGCATGTTAACTAGAATCTTATAGAGATAATTAAATTCACCAGGGATCTGAGATATAGTAGTATCCTGGTGCAGGACAGTTACATCTCTCGTAAACCAGGTTGCTATATGTTTGCCTCCCTCACTTGACCCTTGACCCTATTGAGGCTGAAATTTCATATTTTTGCTTGTACATTGTAGAACAGTGCCTGGCAATGTTCATTAAAAGAAACTGAACTGAAATTAAGTGCTAAAACAACTACTTACCTAGTACAGGTTCTACCCAAACCATAAACCACTTAGAAATATATTAAGAATTAGTTTTTTTAAAATTTATTTTCTGGTTTGGGTACTTTATAAACAAGATCTTAGAATAAGAACTGTGGTTTACATATATATAATAATAGGCATTTCTTTTGGTTTGATTTCCTGAATCATTTTAAGTGTCTTTAATGATAGATAATTTTGACTCTGGAATGTTAGACATTTTGTAGAACATCATTCTCTCAGGCAAAATGAACAGACACTAAAAAATACAGTTTTTGAATTACTAGATTGCAGTAAATTATAATTTTCCTTCATCAACAATTCTTTCTCAAAAGCTTATTGGTATATAAAAGTCAAAAGGCACTTATATTCATATAATAGGCATTGTAAAAAAAAATTCCCAGGATGGCTACCTTTAGCCAAAGTACCTTGCATAAAAACAGAAAAATAATCTTTAAAAACTTACCTTTATTTTGTAACCCTTTTGTTCTTATCACCGCTGTTACTCCCCATCTTCCTATATGTTACCTGAAATCTATCAGTGAAATAATGCCATGAAAACAAGAGTACAAGAATTCTCTTGGGGAAACTGGAACTTCCAGGTAGAAAAATGGTTTGCAGAAGAAAAAAACAAAACAAAACAAAATCTCTGATTCCACTTGACTCTCTAGTTTTTTTTAATAATTTTCAAAATTAATTTTCACAAGAAAACTGAAATAATTGCTCTATAGTTTAATCGATGGGGACGTGAAACAAAAGAGATTTATTCATTCATTTACTTATTTGTTAAACATTTTTTAATACTTATTTCTGTCAGGGACTATACTGGGTGCTGTAGTCAGCAGACAAACGAAAAACATGATGTTTGTGTTCACAGCACATATATTTTGGAAGAGGAGAGGTTAAACAATTAATAAAAATTTCAGGGCTTCCCAATTAAAAAAACAATTAATAAAAATTTCATCTCCTGCCGATGCAGGGGACACGGGTTTGTGCCCCGGTCCGGGAAGATCCCACGCGCCGCGGAGCGGCTGGGCCCGTGAGCCATGACCGCTGAGCCTGAGCGTCCGGAGCCTGTGCTCCGCAACGGGAGAGGCCACAATAGTGAGAGGCCCGCGAAACGCAAAAAAAATAAATAAATAAAATAAATTTCACCTTTTTCCACTGGTGTGAAGTTCTAAGAAGTGCCTATAACAGGAGGACTTCAGTTGAGATGTTGAACTTAAATGACAAATATGAAAGAATTACACAAAAAAGAGGTCGAGTATTCCATTTCGTTTTTTAGAAATATCATGGTTATAGCAGATTTACAAATGTTTCCACTAACATCCCCTTATGCAAAGGAGAATTAATTTATATTATACCTCAGGGGCCTGGGAGCACAGCAAAAAGCTTTCCTCCAAAAGGAAAGTCTCAGTGCCTTAACCTACTGTAGACTAGGGCAACCTCACATTTCAGTTTGACCTGGGTCATCCTAGTTTCTGCCTGTTGTCCTGGCTTAAATTTTTAATAACTCACCAGTTTACTCTCAGAAGTGTGCTTATTAGGACAATAAATTATACTGTCAACACTTCTTTACACTCATATTTCATCCTAAATATTCATGGAAACTTTTCACTGTGTGCCAGAATAAGCCTGTGTTATTTTATATACTAGTAGGCAATGAGAAGGCTAATGCTCAAGGGGAAATTATTAGTCTTAGAGCAAGTGCATTTGAATAAAAGCAATTTCAATAGGCTATTTAAACACAGAATTTAAAACTGGTATAAATAATGACAAATAACATAGCTTCATCCTTGATGGCTCTAAGAGACTAAAATAGATACAAACAATTGACCATAATTACAAGAATTCTAGAAATAGAACACACAGAGGACGAGGTAACTACACAGTAATCAGTGACAAGGCAATGTGAGTTGTTGTCATTGATTTTTAAGAATAGCATCTTTGTGTATTTTTATTAACTTCCCACCTCATTTCAAAATCATTAATTTATTCTCTTAGTTATTCATTCAGCAAATGTATTCTTAGTGACCACTGTATACATCAGGTCCTGTTTTGTTGAAGGTGTTGGGGATATGGTGAGGAATAACACAGAAAAAAAAAAATCTGTCTTCATAGAGCTTGTTAGTATTTAAGTACTTTTATATTCAAGAATAAATTATAAAAATAGCTAAAATTAATTGGTAGTGTACCATGTATGTGAAGATAGAACCAACATAAAGGAAAGTGTAGAGTCAAGTCAGGGAAAAAAGAGGTCAGATTGGCAGTACATAAAAAGACTTAACTATGATTAAGCCTTCAACTTGCCTCTGGGCTTCCTAAAGACAAAAGGAAAAACAGAGATTCCATTAGTAATCAGTTTTTTCCTGCTGGTGAAAAAAATTCTTGGAAGATCCTTGGATCTTCTAGCAACAATTTCCAAATACACACACACACACACACACACACACACACACACACACACGGGGAACTGAAATAAAAATACTGAGAGAAAATGTTCAATGGTTCCAAAGCTCAGGTCCACAGAGCTACTACACATGAGAACAAGCCAGAAAACTTGTAAAAACATAAATTCTCATGTACTTCCCCTAGTATAATGCTTCTCAGGTAGCTTCTCATATACTCTGATATGAGAATCCCTGAGATACTGGACACCATTTTTTCAATAAAAATGGAGCAGGTTTTATATGGTACAAATATTTGAATGCAGAAATTACTTTTTTACAAACTAGAAAAGAATAAACTTATAATAAAAATATATAATTATATATAACATATAATACATTATAAAAAACAATTTATTACATATAATTACCCTAAATTCTGATACCAAAACATGATAAGAATAGCCCTAAAAGGGAGAGAGACTTGTTACTATAAGAATACAGATTTTAAAGTTATTAAAACAAATACTACAAACTTAGTCTAAAAATATGCTAACTTATCATTCTCAAAAAACATGTAAAGTGTATTTCTGGAATGTAATAATGATAATATTTAAAAAAAAATTGTTAAGGACTTCCCTGGTGGCACAGTGGTTAAGAATCCTCCTGCCAACGCAGGGGACATGGGTTCGAGCCCTGGTCCGGGAAGATCCCACATGCTGCAGAGCAACTAAGCCCATGAGCCCCAACTACTGAGCCTGTGCTCTAGAGCCTGTGAGCCACAACTACTGAGCCCACGTGCTGCAACTACTGAAGGCTGCACGCTTAGAACCTGTGCTCCACAACAAGAGAAGCCACCGCAATGAGAAGCCCACTCACTGCAACGAAGAATAGCCCCCGCTCGCCGCAACTAGAGAAAGCCTGCATGCAGTAATGAAGACCTAACACAGCCAAAAATAAATTAAAAAATTAAAAAAAACCCAAAACAAAACAAAAAAACAATTGTTATTATATTTAATTACATTGGTAGGACAAAGAGAAATAACATATTTTTTCAATATTAAAGAATTGATATAATGCAAATTAAATCCAGATTAAAAACAAAAACAAAAACGCACAGACACACTCACATACATTCCCTTCACTTACAACCCCTAAAACTAGAAGGCCTACTACATGAACACAAGAATTTTAAAAAGTTATATAAATTATCCCCATTGTCATAAAAAATGTCATCAGGAATTGAGTGCTTAAGTGTGTAAGGCACAAGGCAAGTGCTTTACATTCATAATTTAATTTTAAAACTAGATGTAAAAAATTTTAAAGTCCACTGTTTTTCTATTTCCAATTTTTAATAACAAAATCAGAATGGTAGAGAGCATTTAAACTTAGTTCTAATAGTCTTCAAAGCAAGAATTCATTTTCAATATACGATATTGAGTTAAATCTATAAGAAGTTAGAATTAGATAATGAAGGTGAATACTTATGTAACTAAAATATGACAACGAAAAGATGATTGATAAAAAATGGCATAAAAAGTAAGAACATAGGGCTTCCCTGGTGGCGCAGTGGTTGAGAGTCTGCCTGCTGATGCAGGGGACACGGGTTCGTGCCCCGGTCTGGGAAGATCCCGCATGCCGCGGAGCGGCTGGGCCCGTGAGCCATGGCCGCTGAGCCTGTGCATCCAGAGCCTGTGCTTCGCAACGGGAGAGGCCACAACAGTGAGAGGCCCGTGTACCGCAAAAAAAAAAAAAAAAAAGAACATAAACAATTCTTTAAAGGGCAGACAAAACACACTGAGGAAAATATTTTTGTTTACTTATTAAAGTCATTGTCTTTAACGTTTAAAAGTTCTCACATTAATATATGAGAGATACATATTACATTAGAAGCATTTTAAAAATTAGGAGATAAACTGGGCAATACTGCTGCAGACATATTTAGCTTCACTAGAAGTTATATGACATGCAAATTAAAACAAAAGGAAATATTTTTGCCTGTATAATAGTCTGTGGAAGAGTGAGGTGAAATGAGTGAAATATCTCTTCATACGTCACTCTTAAAAGTATAAATTGGTTGTCTTTCTGGGGTAAGTTAGGTAACACATATCAAATGTCTGAAATCATTTTGCCATTGTTTACCTAGGGATTCCACTTTAACTAATTTGTCCTAATGAAATAATCTGAAATGTACCCAGACTGTATACAACTACAATGACTCCAGTGGTATTTATGATGATATAAAAATAAAGATAATCAAAGTGCCCACCCCCAAATGCAGAAAGTTAAAGCTTTGTTGCATACCTATAGGCTAGAATTCTCTGTAATTTTTATAAACCTGCGAGCAAGGTTATGTAATAGCTTAGGAACACACTTTTTTTTATGAGGTGAAAATAGAAATAATTCAAAAGTTGTACAAAATTGTTATTTGAGGAAAATATACAAAATCGTTTGTACGGGGCAGCCATAATTTTGAGGAGGAAAAAAACCTATACGCTCACATTTACTGACTCAATAGTGGAAGTAACTGTAACAATTCTAATAGTGGTTGTTTCTAATAGTACGTTTATGAGTAATTTTACATTCTTCTTTATACTTTTCTGTATTTCTCATATGTTATACTGGACATGAAGTAATTTTATAATCAGAGTTCTGAAATAGCCTTACTAGAACGTCATATCTGTAAAATGATTAATCTAGTAAGAACACCATGTCTGTGTCATTTAGCTACGCAAACTTTTTATTTCAATAATATACGCAGACATAAGTGACACGGAAGTACTCATAGCACTGGTTTTTAAGTTACTTGAAGAATTTTACATCATCTTTATATGTGACTGTTACCACTGGTTTGTCATCAGATGAAAAGAGGCACCAATGATTTGGCTGTCAAAAATCCTGTATTTCTTTTCCAGAAACACTTCAAAAAGAGCATTGCTCACTAAGATTAGAAACACTATCAAATTCATTACTTCTTGTCAGTGAGATGTACATAGCAAAATAATTGGTTTCCTCTTGTCCTACAACTTGGCTGAATTTAAAGAAAAATGAAAATTGCCATAAGCAGAGATAAGCACTGTGTATGAGCCTCTTACAAAAACATATATCCTTCCAGAATTCAGCTCTCAATAAAGTTCCAGTGCCTCTCTCTCAATTGAGTGCAGGATGTGTTTTATTAAATGGCCACATGAGGTGTAAGAACACTTGAGAGCAAACCTTTACGATGTTTCCACAGCTAGCTGATTTACAGACCCGCTGAAGGAGGAAGGAAATTGGTTAGCAGTTTGTGTTCTTAAAAGCCATCAGCTCTGAATAGCTATTATCCTCAAGAAAAGGAAATAGCATCTGAGTAGCTTACACTGAACCCAATTTTGTTTTTCATTGTGTAGTTGGCCTTTCTTAAACGGAGAGAACAGAGAAATCTTCTCCATGCTCCTTGGGTTGTCTACAAAAAAACAAAAAACAAAACATGTTTAGTATGGTAAGAGAAAAACTGGCACAGAACTAATTTTCTAAATGACAAATGTGCATTTTCAGTGTAGTCGCATTTAGTCAACAGTTTATGTGAAAGCACATCTCAAAAGCATATTAGAAATGTGTCAGTACATAAGAACATTCATAAGTATGCAGAGAAAGGCTTACTGTTTGCCAGACACTATGATAAACCCTATGGAGACTACAAAAGACATATAAGCCATGCCTCCTGCCTTCTGTGAGATTACAGTTCATCTGAGATGATACAAATTTATTGAATGCTTTCTCTCTTCCTGGAGCTGAACTAAGCACTTTTCAAGATTACCTCACTTAATCCTCAATAATATCTTGAAATGCATATTATTATCCCTATTTTACAAATGAAACTGTCAAATTCCAAGAGGTTAAGTATTTTTGCCTAAGATGGTATACTCATTAAGTGACAGATCTGGGATTTGGAACTCTGTCAGATTTCAAAATCAGTGATTTTAACACTATGCTAACCTGCCTCATTCAGACGATTTGAACAAGATTCCACCGTGTCTTACTGCTGGTCTTTACCAGTACTACTGCTTTGCTAAAATATAAGATAGTTTTAAGAATGTATATTTTATTAAATGCTCTTTGAGGCAGTTCTCTTTCTTCTGGTTAGTGATATGGGCTTAATGAATCTCAAATCATTTATATTTATATATATTACATATCAAACTTTATATGAAATTAGTGAACTCCATATATGTGTACATTGAGTTTTTGTTGTATACTCTAACCTGGCATCCAACTGTTTTTTAAGTTGTGTAGGCTATTCTTTGCTATAAATCAAGGCTTCAACCAATATTGTTTCAACATCCATCTTTCCCCTCATATGTCACTGCCACCACTAAGGTCAGCTAATGCGTTACCTGTTGAGTCTCAGATTTATCCACAAAAAACCCATAATCTGTATATTTTAAGTGAATTATTATGTATGGAATTATTAATATGCCCCTAGTCAAATTTCTATTGTGAATTTTAAATGACTGAATTTTTTTTTTCTAATGTTTTTTTTTTTTTTCCTGATGAGCTACATAGTTAGGATTTAATGGCATTTCACTGCTATTTAATGTGTTTTCATTTGCAACCCTTTGTTAAAGTAATTCCTGGAAAGGACTTTTTTTTTTAAATTATGGAAATGTAAACTATACAGAAGTTTGGGTAAGTCACAATAGAAAATTTCATTGCACCCATTTCAATATTCTAGCAGTACTTATGGGTATCTTGACTATGTTTGGTATTTATTCACCAAGGATAATGTTTAGTACTTGAAATGGCATAGTCTGTAGGGCAAAACAATTACTTTATGGTGAAATATCAAACTTTTACTAAACCCTTCAAAACTCAGTGTGGTAATCCAATTAAGAGGACTACACTGGTTTCAGATCTTTAGAATTTACATTCCCCATTCCTCTCCAAAATGGGTAATGTAAATAGTTCTCAACTGTGCTCAAAAGGAGAGCCATAAGTATTAATGCCAGCTTATGTAGAACTAAAAATCAAACTTACAGGTTAACTGAGAGAGAAACATGACTTCCTTCCACAAAAATATTGACTGATTTGACTGAGTCAACAGATTATAAGCTACAATATGGCCTGGCAGTCATTTAGAAGTTTCCCAATATGGTTGTTTGGAAGGAGTTAGGAAGTCCAATGCTATCAGTCATTTTACACTAATATCCCAATCAACCAAAATGTATTTGATGCATTCAACAATGAAGGAAAGTCTGTCATGAAAATATAACCACACCTCTTTTTAAAAAAACAAACAAACAAAAAACACCTCTGTATGGAAACATGAGATAGTATTCATTTTGGTAATGGAGAGGGCTCTTTTCATTTACTTAAATAGGCTTTGAAACAATTTTGCTTAAAATTCATATCTGGCAAGTATAGCAATTTCCAGCCAGCATAGTGAGTTGTTCAATACAGGCGCTACATAAGTCTGCTCAACAGCGTAAACACGCTGCCTCAGAGCGATCTCACGAATTAAATAGCTTGTTTCCCGGAGAGAGGAAAGTATAGAACAAAATTAATAGTCCAGCTACTGTATCTCAGTGGGGAACTACCCTCAAGCCTGAATCATTGCCGAAGAAATGTTAACAGAGCCGATCTTAGTGAGTATGAGAGTGAAAACGCCTGTGAACTCAAGAGAGAAGAGTAGGAGGGTTGATTTGGAAGCATGCTGTTAATTAGCTAACTTAAATGAAAGTCATGTTAAAAGGCTAATTAAGTGAAACTGATGTGCATGGTCTCAGTCTTTATTTTGAATACAGCTGAATCAATCTCTGAGCCAGAGAATCCAGTTCCAGAAACATGTTTCCGTGAGTTGGATGCTGATAAAAGAGGTTGATTTCAACTGTTCTTAAAGGTGTGTTTTTCATGCTCTGGTGGTTCACCAAGCCCAGCCATCCATATCCATTCTGTCTTAGGAGACACCTGATTTATGTAAGGTTGTCAGACACATTAAAAGTGTGAAAAATTTAATAGTGACCTCATTTTATTATCTGTCTAATTATAAATCCCCATGGCCTTAGCTGCATTGCTGACTAGGAAAGTGGTATGAGTTACCATTCCACCCAGAGCTGAAAAATCCAGAGTAAGGTATAGGACTTTTGATGTACACTCTTAAAATTTATGTCTTCTTCATATTTATTCTCATTGATTTGAGGCTGCACTTTGCTTCGTTTTGCACATATGAAAGGCATATTTGAGAATCTACAATGTAAGACATCCTTCTAAGAAAAACTTGAGAATATTCCATATTGTTTTGCTGTGACCAAATCAGCTTCCGGCAAGTTTAATTCCATGTAAATCAGAGAAATGAAGAAAAGAAGAATGGATAATGCTTAATATCTTTAGGGATTTATACGTCTCAATTTTTACAGGTAATAGAGTAAAACCCAATGGAAGCTCCAAGGAAGTTGGGAAGAACTATTTGAACAAATTAAAAAAATAAAAACAGTGATCATTAATTGACTTTCTGTATGCTAGTGACTATGCTAAGCACACAAAGACATTATCCTACTAAATCTTGATTTTAAAAAAGCCTTTGTGGGGCTTCCCTGGTGGCGCAGTGGTTGAGAGTCCGCCTGCCGACACAGGGGACACCGGTTCGTGCCCCGGTCCGGGAAGATCCCACATGCCGCGGAGCGGTTAGGCCCGTGAGCCATGGCCGCTGAGCCTGTGCTCCGCAGTGGGAGAGGCCACAACACTGAGAGGCCCGCGTACCGCAAAAA
>RJWK010048195.1:0-16979 GCA_004363435.1 Platanista minor | reverse complement strand
TAGAAAAAAAATTTTTTTAAGTTAAAAAACAACAAGAACAAAAAAAAACCCAGACCGATAGAACCCTAGGACAAATGGTCAAAGCAAAGCTATACAGACAAAATCTCACACAGAAGAATACACGTACACACTCATAAAAAGAGGAAAAGGGGAAAAAAATAATAAATCTTGCTCTCAAAGTCCACCTCCTTAATTTGGGATGATTCGTTGTCTATTCAGGTGTTCCACAGATGCAGGGTACATCGAGTTGATTGTGGGGATTTAATCCATTGCTCCTGAGGCTGCTGGGAGAGATTTCCCTTTCTCTTCTTTGTTCACCCAGCTCCCGGGGCTCAGCTTTGGATTTGGCCCCGCCTCTGCGTGTAGGTCGCCGGAGGGCATCTGTTCTTCACTCAGACAGGACTGGGTTAAAGGAGCAGCTGACTCAGGGGCTCTGGCTCACTCAGGCCGGGGGCAGGGAGGAACACAGAGTGCAGGGCGAGCCTGCAGCGGCAGAGGCCAGCGGGACGTTGCACCAGCCTGAGGCTCGCTGTGTGTTCTCCCAGGGAAGTTGTCCCTGGATCACGGGACCCTGGCGTTGGCGGGCTGCACAGGCTCGGGAAGGGGAGGTGTGGAGAGTGACTTGTAGCATCTCAGGCCCGTCTCTGGGGTCTGTGCTGTTAGCCGCGGCTCGCGCCCGTCTCTGGAGCTCCTTTAAGCAGCGCTCTTAATCCGGTCTCATCGCGCACCAGGAAACAGAGAGGGAAGAAAAAGTCTCTTGCCTCTTCTGCAGGTCGAGACTTTTCCCAGACTCCCTTCTGGCTAGCCGTGGTTCACTAACCCCCTGCAGGCTGTGTTCATGCCGCCAACCCCAGTCCTCTCCCTGCGCTCCGGACCGAAACCCATGCTTCAGCTCCCAGCCCCGCCTGCCCCGGCGTGGGAGCAGACAAGCCTCTCGGGCTGATGAGTGCCGGTCGGCACCAATGCTCTGTGCGGGAATCTCACCACTTTGCCCTCCGCGCCCCTGTTGCTGTGCTCTCCTCCTGGGCTCCGAAGCTTCCCCGGTGTTAGAGCTTTTGTTTGTGAAAAATGTGCATTAAAAATAAGATTTCAGGGCTTCCCTGGTGGCACAGTGGTTAAGAGTTCGCCTGCCGATGCAGGGGACGCGGGTTCGTGCCCCGGTCCGGGAAGATCCCACATGCCATGGAGCGGCTGGGCCCATCACCCATGGCTGCTGAGCCTGCGCGTCCGGAGCCTGTGCTCCACAGCTGGAGAGGCCACAACAGTGAGAGGCCCGCATACCACAAAAAAAAAAAAAAAAATAGATTTCAGCATAGTTATTTAAATGCTTTTTCAAAAGTGTATAATTTATTTTCCTAGCCAGCTGGTAAGCTTTTTGAGGGCATTACCATGTCTTTTTACATGTTTTGAACCTCCCTAAAATATTTAACATGGTGCTTCCCATAGCGGTTGCTCAGTAGTGTTTATAATGTAAAAGAGGGAATCCTCCAACTGTGATGCACTGAAATTTAACCTGTTCGTAATAAGGCAGCACCAGAATTGTCCCTCAGAATGTAAGTAAACAAAGTCTGTTACAAGGTTTGGAGTGGGGAGTGGTGGGGTGGGGGGCAGGAAGAATTTCACCTTAGCCAAGAGGCTTAAGCCTATTTTTAAACAAGAACTGAAATTCTGCCAATTACTCCTTAGAGCCCTATCTTTGTCCATGGCTAGTGTTGATTAGATCAGGTGCATTTTGAGTTAAATAATGAGTAATGCTTATCAACCAGGTATTTGGAAATCAATCAATCAGTCAAACTTGGATATTTATATACTTGAGTAGATTTGGACATGGCAGATTTTGAGAGCAAATGCTAGAGTTTAAGAACATGTCCTGAGAAGAAACTTTTCTCTCACTTAAAGGAAGCTAAGCCACATGGGGATAGGTTAGTCATTTCCCATTTCTTGGTCAAAAAAATATTGTCTGATTTTCATTGGTAAAGGGGATTAAATAAGGAACAAGGTTTCTGCAGCTCCAAGTTCCAATCTCTGTTGCAAGATTTTTGTAGTAAGGAATTTATAAACTTTACAAATAAGAATTAGAGTCTCCACAGATTCAACCCAAAGTACAGAGCTTTCAGTAAATTACTTATTCGCAAGATAAAGCTATTTTCCAGCAACTTAAATGGAACTTTACAAACTGTCTTGCTTTTGAGTATTGTCCCTAAGCTAAAATCACTTGTGTGTTATTTTGTTAGTAACAATAGTACTGTGCATGGTCTTTTCTGCTGAAGGAAATGGGTAAATTTGGCTTGTCTTTCCATAAGCAAGAAACTCATGATTGAGGAGGTAAAAGATCTTAGATATTTGGGAAACCCTTATTATTGTTGATGCTTTACTATTGATATTAAAATGTGTAAAGAAAATAATAGAACAACCAATATTCAGGATTACCAGTTCTTTCCTCTATGTTTATTTGGATTACTAGAAAAAGAAATTCTGTACTATACAAAAACTGTTGGGTGTAGATCCTTTGAAATCCTGACCTGCTAAATGTGGTACAGGAACAGAAAGATGAACAATTAAAATTGACATAGTTGAACCCCTGAATGATGAAGATTAGGGGGAAAAGAGAATCTTCTAATACAGGGATTTACTAGTTGGAATGAGAGATTTTAAGCAGTTTAATGAGAAGTGGGGTTGTGATGATACTGAAAATACAGCAGAAGTGGAAGGAAAAAAAACTCTAGAGGAAGTCATTGAATACACTGCTGTCTTTTGGGAAAGATCCAGTGAAGATGTAGATAGACAAGATTATGGCTCAGATTAAAGGGGAGAGACAAGAATTCACAGGAGCATTTGTATCACACAAAAGCACTTGACACAAAGATTGAATGGTACAACGCACCTTTTCAGCAGCTGGGAACATCATATGATCCTAACAAAGGAGAAAACTGTCCTAGAGAAGAGAGTTGTTTCCTGATTTGTGTGCTTGGATTCAACAAAGAAAATGTATATGATGAATTGAGCCAGTGTATTCACAACATTCATCAGTTCAGATTTGACTGGTCTCTTAAGTTCAGAATTGCAATGGAGCTCCAGAGGATGTGTAGCATCTTAACTACCTTGATTGAAAGAAAAAACAGAAGTAGAAGACTAGAGATGGGAAACAAACCAGGTGAGCTCAATGATTGCCATAGCCTATTACCTTGAGAGTGTTTCCAGGCTGCAGGGCAGGGATAGGTAACATAGGCAGAGCCCAACAGACTCACCAAGTGGAGGAGACCAGGGCTGCTAGAGTTAACAAGAGAAAGTTCCAGAGCAAATGGAGGTACACAGGGTGCCCATGACTGTTCAGCAAAGTACGGATCAGCATCTGTGTGAGGAAACCACCTGATACATGCTACAATGTGAATGAACCTCATAATAATTATGCTGAAAGAACCTAGATATTTTTTAAAAGACTATGTATTGTATATTTTGTATGACTCCATTTATTAAAATCTTAGAAAATGCAACTAATCCAAAGTGACACAAAGTAGATTAGTAATTATCAAGGGATTGGTGGGGGGTGTGGTGTAAAGGTGACAGGCAGGGTGGGGCATGAGGGAAAGATTACAGAGGGACACAAGGAAACTTTTAGGAGTGATGGATATGTTCATTATCTTGATTGAGGAGATGGTTTTGCAGACTTTTACATAAGTAAAAGCTTATTACAGGGCTTCCCTGGTGGTGCAGTGGTTGAGAGTCCGCCTGACGATGCAGGGGACATGGTTTTGTGCCCCAGTCTAGGAAGATCCCACATGCCACACGGAGCGTCTGGGCTCATGAGCCATGGTCACTGAGCCTGCGCGTCCAGAGCCTGTGCTCTGCAATAAGAGAGGCCACAACAGTGAGAGGCCCGCGTACTGCACAAAAAAAAAAGTAGTTACATTACATACTTCAAATACATGTATTATTTTGTCAATTGTATAAAGCTCTTTTTAAAACCTGCATCCAAAAAAAAATACAAACAAAAAGCAGACTAGTTTCCTTTTCAGAGTTGTTCTGAGGAAAAGAAAGGAGAGAACAAGCCCAAGTAAGCTATTTGCAACTCTTTTCCAACTCAGGTTGTCTTTACTAAGATTTTTGCAGTTCAAAAGTGTTTTTCAGTTTTAGAGATGTAGTGTTAGGATCTATGTAGTCAAATATTGCTCTTGTCAATCAGGATATAACTTTATGCAATTTTGTGTTTCAGGGCTCCTGAATCAAGCAAGTAAACATGAAAAATGGATTAAGGCTGATGCTCCAAAAGGCACTGTAAGGTTTAGAAGCCAAAGCTGGTTTCAGTCCCTGAAACTGCAGGACTGAGAATGGTTTGAGTTATGTTTCTAAATTTTAACAACGATAGTAGATCTGTGACTACAAAAACTCAAATACCACTGTTCATATAAATGTTGAAAACAATAAATTGGGATGTCTTCGGGCAGCCTTTTCAAAATTTATACTTAGCTATTTTCTTCTATAACAAATTACCACAAACTTATTGACTTAAAATACCTGTTTGCCCTGGGATCTCCTGGACCCTGACTCACCCAGCAGTAACCCAGCACTAGCCCCAGGGCCTCCCAGGGTTCTGCCATCAGCCATCAACCAGTGGCCAGCCGCATCTGCACAAGGCAGGACCTGGCAACCAAGCAGACCAGGGGCCAACCTAGCTTATCAGACCACCTACATAGTCAGCCTGCAAGACCCACACAGCCCTCATGGGAGGAACCCCTAGAGCATGTAACTGTTGATGAGAAGAGAGTGCACTGCTGGAACACAAAAGGTCACTTCTTCAAGGTTGGGAAACATAACCAACCTACCAGGTACATAAAAATAAAAACAACTAGTTAGGCAAAATGAGGCAACAGAGGAACATGTTCCAAACAAAGGATTAAGATAAAACCCCAGAAGAAGAACTAAGTGAAGTGGAGGTATGCAGTCTAACCAAGAAAGAGTTCAGGGGTGTGATTGTACAGATGATCAAAGAACTTGGGAAACAAATGGATGCACAGAGTGAGACGTTAGAAGTTTTTAATACAGAGTTAGAAAATATAAAGAACAACCAAATGGAGATGAAGAATACAATAACTGAAATGAAAAATACACTAGAGGGAATCAGTATTAGGCTAAATGATACAGGGAAATGGATTAGTGAGCTGGAAGACAGAGTAGTGGAAATCAGTGATGCTGAAGGAAAAAAAAATGAAATGAGGACAGTTTAGGAGAATTCTGGGACATCAAGCTCACTAATATTTGCATTATAGGATTCACAGAAGGAGGAGAGAGAGAGAGAAAGGGGCTGAGAACATAATTGAAGACATAACAGCTGAAAACTTCCCTAACCTGCGAAGGGAAACAGACATCAAAGTCCAGGAAGTGCAGTGAGCGCCATACAGGATTAACCTAAAGAGGAAGACACCAAGACACATTGTAATTAAAATGGCAAAAATTAAAGATAAAAGAGAATGTTAAAAGCAGCAAGGGAAAAGCAACATGTTACATAAAAGGGAACTCCCATAATGCTATCACCTGACTTTTCAACAGAAACTCTTCAGGCCAGAGGGGCATGGCATCATATATTTGAAGTGATGAAAGGGAAAAGACAAAAACCAATAATACTCTGCAAGGCTCTCATTCAGATTTGATGGAGAGATAAAAAGCTTTACAGAGAAGCAAAAGCCAAAAGAGTTCAGCATCACCAAATCAGCTTTAAAGAAATGTTAAAGGAACTTCTCTACACAAAAACGGACACAAAAAACATGAAAATCATGAAATGAGAAAACTCATTGGTAAAGGGAAACATATAGTAAAGGTAGGAAATCATTCATGCACAAAGCTAGTAGGAAGGTTGAAAGACAAAAGTAGTAAAATTGTCTATATCCACAATAAGTAGTTAAGTGATTCACAAGACAATTATATGTAAAAAATGATATCAAAAACAGTAATCACGAGGGTAGGAGAGTACAAATTCTGCGTTGTTGAAATGCATTGGAAATTAAGAGATCAGCAACTTCAAACAATCGTGTATATATAGATTGCTATATGTAAATCTCATGGTAACCACAAATCAAAAATCTATCAAAGATACACACGCAAAAAATAAAAAGGAATCCAAACATAACACTAAAGGTAATTATCAAATCACAAAAGAAGAGAAGAAGGAACAAAAAAGACATACAAAAACAACCCCAAAACAATGAACAATATGGCAATAAGAATATACATATCAATACTTTAAATATAAATGGATTAAATGCTCCAATCAAAAGACATAGAGTGACTGAATGGATTCAAAAACAAGACTCGTATATATGCTGCCTACAGGTGACTCACTTCAGATCTAAAGACACACACAGACTGAAAGTGAGAGGATAGAAAAATGTATTCTATGCAAATGGAAATCAAAAGAAAGCCAGGGTAGCAATATTTATATCAAATGAAATAGACTTTAAAACAAAGACTGGAAGAAAAGACAAAGAAGGACATTACATAATGAGCAAGGGATCAATCCAAAAAGAAGATATAACAATTGTAAATATATATGCACCCAGCATAAGCAAAGCTAAATACACAAAGCAAATATTAACAGACATACAGGGAACAATGGACAGGAACACAATAGTAGTAGGGAATTTAATACCCCATTTACATCAATGGACAGATCATCCAGACAGAAAATCAATAAGGAAACACAGGCCTTAAATGACATACTAAACAAGATGGAACTTATATAAACATTCCATCAGAAAGCAGCAGAATACACATTCTTTTCAAGTGCACATGGAACATTCTGGAACAGAAAACAAGCCTTGGTAAATTTAAGAAAATAGAAATCATGTCAGGCATCTTTTCTGACCACAATACTGTGAGACTAGAAATCAACTACAAGAAAAAAAAAAACTGCAAAAAACATAAACATGTGGAGGCTAAACAATATGCTACTAAACAACCAATAGATCACTGGTGAAATCAAAGAAGAGATATAAGAATACCTGGAGACAAATGAAAACAAAAACACAACAATCTAGAATCTATGGGATGCAGCAAAAGCAGTTCTCAGAGGGCAGTTTATAGCAATACAAGCCTGCCTCAGGAAACAAGAAAAATCTACAATAAACAACCTAACATTACACCTAAAGGAACTAGAAAAAGAAGAACAAACAAAACCGAAACTTAGTCAAAGGAAAGAAATCATAAAGGTCAGAGCAGAAATAAATGAAATAGACTCAAAAAAAAAAAAGTAGAAAAGATCAGTGAAGAGCTGGTTCTTTGAAAAAATAAAGAAAATTGATAAACCTTTAGCCAGATTCATGAAGAAAAAAAGAGGATCCAAATCAATAAAATCAGAAATGAAAAAGGAGAAGTTACAACTGATGCCATGGAAATACAGAGGATCATAAGAGACTACTACAAACTACTATATGTCAATGAAATGGACAATGTTGAAGAAATGGGCAAATTCTAAAAATGTACAATCTTCCAAGAGTGAACCAGCAAGAAGTAGAAAATATGAACAAACCAATTAGAAATAATGAAGTTGAATTAGTAATAAAAAAAAAAAACCTCCCAACAAACAAAAATCCATGACCTGATGGCTTCACAGATGAATTCTACCAAACATTTATAGAAGAGTTAACACTTACGATTATACTATTCCAAAAAATTGCAGAGGAAGGAACACTTCCAAACTGATTCTACATGGCCAGCATCACCCTGATACCAAAAGTAGACAAAGATATCTCACACACACACAAATTACAGGCCATTATCACTGATGAACATTGATGTAAAAATCCTCAATAAAACATTAGCAAACCGAATCCAACAATACATCAAAAGGATCATATACCATGATCAAGTGGGATTTATCCTAGGGATGCAAGAATTTTTCAATATCCACAAATCTATCAGTGTGATACGCCACATTAACTAATTGAAGAATAAAAAGCATATGATCATCCCAATAGATGCAAAAAAAGCTTTTGACAAAATTCAAAATCCATTTGTTATTAAAAGCTCTCCAGAAAGTGGAACTAGAGGGAACAAACCTCAACATAATAAAGGCCATATATGACAAACCAATGCTAACATCGTACTTAGTGGTGAAAAGCTGAAAGCATTTCCTCTAAGATCAGTGACAACACAAGGATGCCCATTCTTGCCACTTTTATTCAGCGTAGTTTTGGAAGTCCTAGCCACAGCAGTCAGACAAGAAAAAGAAATAAATAGAATCCAAATTGGAAAGGAAGAAGAAAAACTGTACTGTTTGCAGATGACATACTATACATAGAAAATCCTGAAGATACCACCAAAAACTACTAGAGCTCATCACTAAATTTGTAAAGTTGCAGGATACAAAATTAATATACAGAAATCTGTTGTGTCTCTATACACTAACAATGAACTATCAGAAAGAGAAATTAAGAAAACAGTGCCATTTACCACCACATCAAAAAGAATAAAATACCTAGGAATAAACCTACCTAAGGAGGTAAAAGACCTGTACATGGAAAACTATAAGACACTTATGAAAGAAATTGAAGGCCATCCAAACAGATGGAAAGGTATGCTATGTTCATGGATTGGAAGAATTAATATTGTAAAATGACCATACTAGCCAAGGCAATCTACAGATTCAATGCAATCTATATCAAAATACCAAGGGCATTTTTTTTCACACAACTAAAATAATTATTCCTAAAATTTGTGTGGAAACACAGAAGACCCTGAATAACTAAAACAATCTCCAGAAAGAAGAACAGAGCTGGAGGAATCACGCTCCCTGTCTTCAGACTATACTGTAAAGCTACAGTTATCAAAACAGTATGGAATTGGCACAAAAACAGATATGTAGATCAGTGGAACAGAATAGAGAGCCAAGAAATAAACCCACACACTTACTGTCGATTAATCTATAACAAAGGAGGCAAGAATATATTACAATGAAAAAAACAATCTTTTCAATAAGTGGTGCTGGGAAAACTGGGCAGCTACATGTAAAATAATAAAATTAGAATATTCTCTAAAACCATATGCAAAAGCAAACTCAAAATGGATTAAAGATCTAAATGTAATACCAGAAAGCAAAACTTGTAGAAGAAAGCATAGGCAGAACACTCTTTGACATAAATTGTAGCAATATTTTGGGAGATCTGTCTCCTAAAGCAAAGGATATAAAAGCAAAGATAAACAAATGGGACCTAATTAAATTAAAAAGCTTTAGCACAGCAAAGGAAATCATCGACAAAATAAAAAGGCAACCTACTGAATGGGAGAAAATATTTGCAAATGATATGACCCATAGAGGTTTATATCCAAAATATACAACAGCTCTTACACTCAACATCAAAAAAAAAAGAAAAAACAAACCTGATTAAAAAATGGAGAGAAGACCCAAATAGATATTTTCCTAAACAAGTCATACAGATGGGCACAGGCACTTGAAAAGATGCTCAACATCATTAATAATCAGGGAAATTCAGATTAAAACCCCAGTGAGATATCACCTCACATTTGTCAAAATGGCTATCATCATAAAAGATCACAAAAAATGTTGGCAACGGGCTTCCCTGGTGGCGCAGTGGTTGAGAGTCCGCCTGCCGTTGCAGGGGACACGGGTTCGTGCCCCAGTCTGGGAGGATCCCGCATGCCGCGGAGTGGCTGGGCCCGTGAGCCATGGCCACTGGGCCTGCACATCCGGATCCTGTGCTCCACAACGGACGAGGCCACAACAGTGAGAGGCCCGCGTATCAAGGAAAAAAAAAAAAATGTTGGCAAGGATGTGGAGAAAAGGCAAACTTCTTACACTTAGTGAGAATGTAAATTGGTGCAACCACCATGGAAAACAGTATGGAGGTTTATCAAAAAAAACAAAAAATAGGACTAACATGACCCAGCAATTCCACTCCTGGGTATTTATCTGAGAAAAACAAAAATACTCATTTAAAAAGATACATGCACCCCAGTAGTCATAGCTGCATTATTTATAATTGGTAAAATATGGAAGCAACCTAAGTGTTCATTAACAGATGAATGGGTAAAGAAGATGTGGTACACACACACACACACACACACACACACACACACACACACTGGAATACTACTCAGCCATGAAAAAGAATGAAATTTTGCCATTTGCAGCAACATGGATGGACCTGGAGGGTATTATGCTAAGTGAAATAGTCAGAGAAAAACAAATACTGTATGATATCACTTGTATGTGGAATCTAAAAAATAAAACAAACTAGTGAATATAACAAAAAAGAAGCAGACTCATAGAGAACACACATTAGTGGTTACCAATGGGGAGAGGGAAGTCGGGAGGGGCAGGATAGGGGTAGGGGATTAAGAGGTACAAGCTACTATATATAAAATAAGCTACAAGGATATATAGTACAACACAGGAGATATAGCCAATATTTTATAATAACTATAAATGGAACATAACCTTTAAAAATTGTCAGTCACTATGTTGTATACCTGAAACTTATATAATATTGTATATCAACTATACCTCATTAAAATTTTTTGAAAAATACAGTTGTAAAGCTGAAAAAAAAAATACTAACACCTGTTTATCAGCTTACAGTTCTGTAGGTCGGGCCCAGCATGGTTAGATTCTCTGCTCAGGTTATCCACAAGGCTGGACTTAACGTGTTGTCCAGGTTGAGCTCTCATCTAGATGATCTGAGGAATAGTCTACTTCCAAGCTCGTTCATATTGTTGGCAAAATGCAGTTCCTTGTGACTGTGTGACAGAGATCTCTGTTTCCATGCTGGCTGTCAGTTGGCAATCACTCTAAACTTCTACAGGCCACCTGCATCTCTTTTCACATGGCCTTCTCTTCAGGCCAGCACTAATGCAGTCAGTCCTTGTCATGCTTTGAATATCTGAGCTCTTTTTCTGCAGCCACTTTGGGATAACTCCGCTTTTAAAGAGCTCAGAGGATTAGGTCAGGCCTACTCAGGATAATCTTTGTTTTGCCATATAATGTAACATAATCATGGAGTGATACCTCATCATATTCATAGTTTCCATTTACACTCAAGAAGAATACATTTTACAAAAATATAGGTAATGGGGCAGCTATTTTGAAACTCTTTGTACCAGACCTCTTGTGTAACATGTTTTCTACTTAGTATTGTGCTTACTATGACAACAGCATAACTTTAAGCTGTGAATAAAACATCACAAATATGATGCAGTTGCTACTGATTCTTATTTTTTGTATGTAATTTAAGACATAATGCGTTGCGGGGAGGGGGCATTCAGCTACTTTATAGCCTGGTGTATGAAGACAGATTTTCACTTTTACAATGGCATACTATATAAAGTTATTTTATGAATTCTCTTTCTTTCAAACCTTACATGTTTACTCCTGGAACATTTAAATTATACAACACTGAATAGGCCTATCTACTGAACTGTATTTCTTATGCTTAGGATAAATCAGTTCTTAAGCTCCGCTTTTCTAATAAGCCTTTCCATATATGACTTGTAATAGTCTCTTTTTGTTAATATTTATTTGGAGTTCTGTCTTTAACTTCTTGTTTTTTTTTAACATCTTTATTGGAGTATAATTGCTTTACAATGGTGTGTTAGTTTCTGCTTCATAACAAAGTGAATCAGTTATACATATACATATGTTCCTATATCTCTTCCCTCTTGCATCTCCCTCCCTCCCACCCTCCCTATCCCACTCCTCTAGGTGGTCACAAAGCACCGAGCTGATCTCCCTGTGCTATGCAGCTGCTTCCCACTAGCTGTCTATTTTACATTTGGTAGTGTATATATGTCCATGCCACTCTCTCACTTTGTCACAGCTTACCCTTCCCCCTCCCCATATCTTCAAGTCCATTCTCTAGTAGGTCTGTGTCTTTATTCCTGTCTTACCCCTAGGTTCTTCATGACCTTTTTTTTCTTTTTCTTAGATTCCATATATATGTGTTAGCATACAGTATTTGTTTTTCTGACTTAATTCACTCTGTATGACAGACTCTAGGTCCATCCACCTCACTACAAATAACTCAATTTCATTTCTTTTTATGGCTGAGTAATATTCCACTGTATATATGTGCCACATCTTCTTTATCCATCATATGTTGATGGACACTTAGGTTGCTTCCATCTCCTGGATATTGTAAATAGAGCTGCAATGAACATTTTGGTACATGACTCTTTTTGAATTATGGTTTTCTCAGGGTATATGCCCAGTAGTGGGATTGCTGGGTCATATGGTTGTTCTATTTGCAGTTTTTTAAGGAACCTCCATATTGTTCTCCATAGTGGCTGTACCAATTTACATTCCCACCAACAGTGCAAGGATCTCATTCAGATTTGATGGAGAAATTAAAACCTTTACAGACAAACAAAAGCTGAGAGAGTTCAGCACCACCAAACCAGCTTGACAACAAATGCTAAAGGAACTTCTCTAGGCAAGAAACACAAGAGAAGGAAAAGACCTATGATAACAAACCCAAAACAATTAAGAAAATGGGAATAGGAACATACATATCGATAATCACCTTAAATGTAAACGGATTAAATGCTCCCACCAAAAGACACAGACTGGCTGAATGGATACAAAAACAATATCCGTATATATGTTGTCTATAAGAGACCCACTTCAGACCTAGGGACACATACAGACTGAAAGTGAGGGGATGGAAAAAGATATTTCATGCAAATAGAAATCAAAAGAAAGCTGGAGTAACAATTATCATATCAGATAAAATAGACTTTGAAGTAAAGACTATTACAAGAGACAAAGAAGGACACTATAACTTCTCATTTATGAAACAAAAAGCTTTGTGGAGTGTCTCAAAGTCACTTTTTAGTTCACCCTTCATGAAATCAAAATTTGTATGAGTTTGGACAACACTTACATGTTAGTATGTTTGATGTGGTTGTGGTGTGTGTGAAATTATTAAGTAGAGGAAACTGTGAAGCAATGAGGCAATTTTTATAATCTATTTCACCTTATGTAATTATATAAATACTTTCATGACTAAAAATAAAGTTTATGAAATTGGTCAACAACAGCCAGAAAGGTCATGAGCATAAATAGCAGTCAACTGTATTTAAAATTAGTAAAGGAATGGTACATCTTTGGATAACATAGTCAAGTCCAAACAGAAAGGAAATGTCATATATTTTACTCTCTTGAACACAGACCTATATATTTCAAATGCTTAAGATCTGAAGACCTAAGTAATATTTTGGATACCTTGAGTACTTTGCACTGAGAACTTAAAGGTTTCACCACCTGTTCTCTCTACTTCTTGGTCCCCTTTCATAGACCACTTTTTCTAACACCTACCCATTTTCTTTCATTTCTGTAACTATAAAATGTGTCTCCTGGGCTTCCCTGGTGGCACAGTGGTTGAGAGTCCGCCTGCCGATGTAGGAGACACGGTTTCATGGCCCGGTCCGGGAAGATCCCACATGCCACAGAGCAGCTAGGCCCGTGAGCCATGGCCGTTGAGCCCGTGCATCTAGAGCCTGTGCTCCGCAACGGGAGAGGCCACAACAGTGAGAGGCCCGCATACCGCAAAAAAAAAAAAAAAAATTATTTTTGTTCTAGTTCTGTGGAAAGTGCCATTGGTAAGTTGATAGGGATTGCATTGAATCTGTAGATTGCCTTGGGTAGTATAGTCATTTTAAAAAATATTGATTCTTCCAGTTCAAGAACATGTTATATCTTTCCATCTGTTTGTGTCATCTTCAATTTCTTTCATATGATCACAGCAATCCCACTCCTGGGCATATATCTGGAGAAAACTACAATTCGAAAAGATACTTGCACCCCAATGTTCATTGAAGCACTATTTGCAATAGCTAAGACATGGAAGCAACCTAAGTGTCCATCGACAGATGACTGGAGAAAGAAGATGTGGAGTGTGTGTGTGTGTGTGTGTGTGTGTGTGTAATGGAATATTAGTCTTAAAAATAATAATACGTAATACCATTTGCAGCAACAAGGATGGACCTAGAGATTATCACATTAAGTGAAGTAATCTAAAGACAAATATATGATACCTCTTATACATGGAATCTAAAAAAAAGATACAAATGAACTTATTTACAAAACAAAAATAGACCCACAGACATAGAAAGCAAACTTACAGTTACCAAAGGGGAAAGGTGGTAGGGGGAGGGATAAATTAGGAGTCTCGGATTAACAGGTACTGACTACTATATATAAAATATATAGAGATCCTTAAAGTCATTGCCCTTACTCAAACTCTTGCTCTGATTTATATAGGCTTCTGCTTTCTTTTCTAAAGAGAAGCTTCTAAATTCCTCTTCAATAACATCATATCTCAGGATTGTTTCATACAGCTGTAACCTTAAATTTGATAATCTCATCAAAACTATTGGTTTGATTAAGGTAAATTTAAGTGGAAAATTTACATAATAGCAGTGCTTGATTTGGCTTTTTTAAATCATGATTATTAGAAGAACTTATAGATGTATTTAGAAACATTTGTAGGTGAAATAAGAATCTGGAGATGATTTGCTGCTTGTTTACACGGTTAAGATCCAGCTAGTAAAAATACTTGGATGAAATGAAGTTGCCAAGTTCTGCATTTTTGGTTCTTCCTGCTTGAGGTTGAAGGTCATACTGCTTCCTCTTCACTACTGTATGTTGACTCTTTCGCCATCAATTCTGAATCTTTAAGTTGTGTTATATCTTGTTGCTCTGGAAGAGGCTTGCCTTCACAATCATAGCCAAACCAAAGTGGAGGGTCAGTAGCACTATATACCTGCTGCTGAACTATAGATGATGTTATCTTAGCTGCTTCCCTGTAATAACAGTGATGAGCATTAGCTAGTTGCAGAAGTAATCACTAGTGCAGAATTTTCAAACTAGATCACATTTGGAATTAAAGAACTCACTGTCACAACTTGAATTCATTTCACATCTCTCTTGCCTTCCTGAGGGGGAGGGTGTGGGTAAATTGTGCTAATAATCAGGACCCCAAAGCTTAAGTAGCTCAATAGTTCTCTGGTTCAGCCAGTTCAGAGATTAACAGATACAGTAAATGGGTAAGGAAACTGCATGGCCATGGCGTAGGAACACTGAGGGCACTCTATAGCACTCTTCAATGAGCTCTCTGCCTGATATTTCCAGTTTCTTTGATGAGGGAGTATCCTAACCAGCCAACCTGTGAAGGCTGGCCGTGTACCAGAGCAGGAGCTCTTAATCTAGAGTCCACAGATCCCTGTTGGATACATGCATGGACTTCAGGGAACCCCATGAACTCCCTGAAAATTCATGCAGTTTTGTATCTACTATGCATTTTTTTGAGGAGAGGGTTTGTGACTTTCATCGAAGTCTCAAAGGTGTCCATGGTCACAATGACTAAAAATATTGTTACTGTCTGCCTTAGGAGGAAGGAAGCAAAGAAGTCATCTAAAAGTTGTTCAGGACCCCAATTCCAACATGGCGGGAGGAGGGCATTCCCGACACCACCAAGCAATTCTCAGACACCAGCTGGATGTCCTATAATTCAACTCAATTCTGATGCTATCTACCTGGAAATAACGTTAGATTCCACAAATTAAGGGCTCATTTCCACAGATCACCCTCCACTTCAGATACCAGGTTGTTACCTGGGCTTCTGATCTACCAGCTAGAGCTGCTCACAGGACACAGAAACATTTTACTTGCTGGATCACTGGTTTTTTAAAGGATATTACTCAAGAACAACCAGGTATCAGAGATGCATAGGGCAAGGTATAGGGAAAGGATGCTGAGCTTCCGTGCTCTCTCCAGGCATACCACTCTCCAAATATATATGAGAAATATATTTTGATCATCTGAATGACCAAATGTATATGTCTTATAAAGCACAATATTGCAGCATCAGAAAAAAAAAGTATATGTAACTTAAACATAATGTCATTTCCAAGACAAGGATTTTCCTAGAAAGTTGGTTTGAATCTTGAGACCTGTACCAAACAGGAAATGAGTAATTGGCAGCTTCCCTAGGATCAGAAATGAGTAATAATGTTTGCCCACGTAGGGGCTACTTTCCCTGTTTTTGCTGTATATTTTGTTGAGTTATTAATTGCAGCAGTTTGGAAACAGTCATGGAGGCTGGTATTATCATATGCTTTGACTTAAGTTTGTGCTCAGTGGCTGTATGAGTTATGGTAGGGTAATGAAATCAAAAAGGCCAAGATACATCAGTTGTTTGAAATACCGTTTCACTTGAATCAAATCTTAGGTGTTTTAAAATAATTGTAAGTAAACTCAGCAGGGAGACAACCAAAGCATTGCCAATTCTGTCTCTTACCACATTGCATTTTGGCTAATACATTTGCACTTGAAAAACTTTAAAGAAGTTTAAAAAACAATTTGAATAAAAACAATTGTTATACTAATTTCTAGTTCTGAGCCACCAGACCTTGTGGATTAAAACTTGGCAAACAGGTGTCTTCTCTTTCGAGAAATACTTATTCTGAAATTTGAAAATGATAAGTTTATAGTCATATATAATATTTTACATTCTGTTAATTTTTTAATCTTTTTTTTAAAGTGTGATCCTATGTTTTAAACTTCTTGTATAATCTTTCTACGTCCTCTAAGTAGGATATTATTATGCAAAAATATTAGTGTTATATCTTTAGCTTTCCCTATTTTCTTCTGAAAGTTTTTCTCCCTTTTCAATTCTATGTAGTTGAGGTTGCCGTATTTTTTTTTTTTTTTTTTTTTTTTTGCGGTATGTGGGCCTCTCACTGTCGTGGCCTCTCCTGTTGCGGAGCACAGGCTCCGGATGCGCAGGCTCAGTGGCCATGGCTCACTGGCCCAGCCGCTCCGCGGCATGTGGGATCTTCTCAGACCGGAACACGAACCCGCGTCCCCTGCATCGGCAGGCGGACTCTCAACCACTGTGCCACCCGGGAAGCCCAAGGTTGCCATATTTTTTAACATGTTTCCTGGGAGATTTTTTTACCTCGAGAACCTACCA